>JAOXYA010109103.1:0-10695 GCA_028565675.1 Sorex palustris | reverse complement strand
CGGCTGCAGGCCGACGTCAACTGCCTGCGGGACCTGGCGGGCTCGGCCGTGCCCTGGAAGTACGTGCTCAACACCTGCGGCCAGGACTTCCCGCTGAAGACCAACCGGGAGATCGTGCGGCACCTGAAGGGCTTCCGGGGCCGGAACGTGACCCCCGGGGTGCTGCCGCCGGCCCACGCCGTGGGGAGGACCAAGTTCGTGCACCAGGAGATCCGGGGCCAAACGGGGTCGTCCGTGAGGAAGACAAGCAAGCTCAAGGCCCCGGCCCCCCACGGCATGACCATCTACTTCGGCACAGCCTACGTGGCCCTGACCCGCGGCTTCGTGGACTTCATCCTCCACGACCCGCGGGCCGTGGACCTGCTGCGGTGGTCCCGGGACACCTACAGCCCCGACGAGCACTTCTGGGTGACACTCAACCGCATTCCCGGTAGGTCTGGCCCCGGGCCTGGCCCGAGGCGGCCACCTGCCTGGGAGAGCGAGAGCGAGAGCGGAGCCCCTTCGGGGAATGCCGGGGCCCAGGCCCTAGCCTGCTCCCGGGGCCCTTCTGGGAAGCACTTCTCTGGCAGCCGCCCTGAGCAGCGCCTGCCTGGGGACGTGGGTTCAGGCCGCGGTGACGGTGACTCGCAGCTGGCGTCTCAGATGCCCCGGGCTTGGGGGTGCCCTTCTTCCTTGTTGCTGGGCTCATCTGCCGTGGCTCGGGGGTTGCCGGTCCCCTGACGGAGGCCGCCGGCTTTCCCGTCAGGAGCTGTCCAGCCCTACCTGCTGGACCTGCCCCAGGGATGGCCGGGCCTGAGTGTGGCCGGAGCCTGCATAGCTGAGATGCCTCTGAGCGGGGGCGCAGGGCCGCCACGCTGCTGTCACGCAGAAGCCGGTCAGCAGGAGAGGGCCCGGGCAGGAGCCCGCGGGGATGGCAGCAGGGCCTGGCCGCTTCTCCGCAGAGGGTCACAGCCGGGCTGTCGGGGGTCCTGGCTCCCCGGAGGAGCCCAGCCCCGGCTCTCCCTGCCCGTGGGGGCAGCTGGGCTGTCCTGGGCCCTGAGGGAGGGGCCGGGGCCCTGGCTGCGGTGGGACCATCTGGCCCAGACAGGAGAGACCCGTTTCCTCTTCCTCTGTTTCTCTTTTTTTTTTTTTTACGCAGGGGTGGGGTGAGGACATTACTCCGCAGTTTCAAGAATCAAACTGGTTTGGCCACGGCAAGGCAGATGCCTTCAGGAAGGTCTGTCTGTCTGTCTCTCCCAGGCCTGGCCTGTGTCTCTGATGCGGGCCCTGGCCTAGAGAGCGGGCACGGCCCAGAGGACGGCCAGGGCAGGAAGCAACGGGCGCCCACGGGAGGGCCGGCAGGGCCCTCGGGGAACGGCCTGTGTTCATGTACAGGTGCATGGTGTGTGCACGCCCACGCACTGTCCCTGGGGTGGGGGGGAACACGGCTCTCGGGCCCTCACAGAGGCTGGGGACGAGCTTGGAGCAGCCCCTTCTGCCCCTCTAAGACACACACATGCACAACACACACACATGCAAACACACACGCACTCGCACACACACAACACGCACACACGCAAACACACGCACTCGCACACACGCATGCACACACAAACACTCATGCAAACACACGCACGCGCGTACACACACGCACACACTGAGGGGAGTTGGCGTGCAGCCTCTCCCCTTTCAGCTGTGGCCTCCTGCCCGAGCTGCTCCTCTGTCCAGCGTTTTCTGCGCTCTCAGGGCCCAAGGCCATTCTCCGTCTCACGCCCCCTCAGCGCCAGAGGCCGCTCCCCCGGGGACGGTCACCAAGGCCGGCCACTGCACGGCGCGTCCAGCAGATGTGGGCCGCAGCGGGCTGCGTGTTCAGGCTGGCCGTGTCTGTGGAGTGCAGAGCCGGGGCTCGGGCTGGCCTCGGGCTCCCTTGCACCCGAGGCCCTTTCCGGGTGGGCCTTTTCTAAGCGAGAAGCGGCCGGGACACAGGACAGTCTCTGGGGGGGGGGGGGTCCTGCCCATGCCTGGGAAGGGCCAAGGGATCCAGACATGGATGCGGGGAGTGAGTGCTCGGACCCGCGGGCCCCGTGCCCAGCTCTGCCCACTCATCCCCTTGTGGTTGCCCCCAGCTGGACACCGAGTACCAGGCTGCGTCCCCCGGCCTTGAGGCATTTCACAATGTTCTGTCTGATAACCCCGCCCGGATGGCCAGCCCGGGTGACAGGCCCCCTCCTGGAGCCCAGGGGCGGAGAGGAGGCCACTGTGGAGGTGGGGCCGGCGCTGGGGCGGCTAAGACACAGCCCCTGGGGTTCCTGTGTCCTCCTGAGCCGGGCTGGGGGTCGCGATCCCATGAGGGCGGCAGCGCTAGGCGGCCGGGCAGGTGTGTCCTGTCCCTGCGGGCGTGGCGTCCCTTCCGCATTGCGCCTCTGCCACAAAGGGTGCATTCAGCCGTGCTCCCTCGCCCTCACGGGATTAGCCACGGGCTCTGTCCCCGGGACACACGTCACCAGGACGTGCCGAGGGGGCCAGGGACCTGGGGTTGGGCGGCCAGGGTCAACTCGGCCCGTCCCGGAGAAATCTGCCCCGGCCAACGCTTCCCCGCGGTCCCCTAGAACCATCCCTTCGCCTCACCCGCTCGGGGTCCGGGGGCGCGGGTGTGGCTGGCCCTCACACAGTGACCCCACAGCTCCCTGGGGCGCTGCCCCCTGCCTGTCCCCTCCCCCAGCACATTTTCCCAGTGTCCGCTGGGGAGTGACCCCAACCGGCCAGGGTTAGCCTGGCTCCAGCCTTGGATCCGCTCGGTCTCTGGCCCCGAGCCAGGAGTGGCCCCTGAGAACCATGGGGCATGACTTCCAACACCCCAGCACCCGGACAACTGGCGGGTACTCCCCAGCAGTGCTCAGAGCCTGGCCCGGAGTAGCCTCGCTGCGTTCATCCTGAAGCAAGACGAGCTCTGCCTGTCGGCGGCTGAGCCCAACCGTCCCTCTGAGTCTGGGCTCCACGACGCCTGTCCCCTCCCGGCGTCCTGCCTTTCGTTGGGGCCATGGTTGGGATGCCCTTGGGGGGCCGGAGCCGGAGTCCCCCACCCCGTCTCACCTCTCGCCACATACGCGAGTTTCTGGGGCACAGATGGTGCTGGGAGACGGTTCCTGGGGAGTGTAAAGAGAACCACGGGGGTCAGTGAGTCACACGGGGGCTCCGGGGGGCCGGGCCGCTCGCTTTCACCAAGTCTGTCCTGTGGCTTTGCTCCTGAATTGCCCTGGTGGAGTGGACACGGCTCCCAGGCTGGAGGGCAGGGGTGAGTGGAGGGGGGTGGTCACTGGTGCCAAAGGTCGTGCAGACCCCAGGGAGGAGACCCGTTGGCCCCTCGCCCAGTGGCGGCCCCTGTGCTCACGTCGCCCCAAGGCTGTCCAGGTCCCGCCAGCGTGGCCTTGCGGGCAGCCCCAGCTGTCCCTCCCCAATTCCTGGCAGTGCTCGTGGAGATCTCAGAAGCACCCAGGAAACACGGCACCCGCACAGGGATCCCGGGAAGTGTTTGTTGAAAGCTGTCGGAAGTTCCTCAGAAGGGCATTTCCCTGAAAACTCAGAACTGGCCGGAGAGAGGGCACAGAGGGCTGGCCTTGGGCCGGGACTGTGTCGGGACTCAGTGGCCAATGGCCATCGGGGCCTCAGCGCCCCCGGGGCAGCTTCTGAGCCAGAGAAGCCAGCAGGTGCCCCCGGGCGTCCGATGCCCGTGGGAGCCGGACAGAAACCGGACTTTGCTGCCCGCGGGAGCCGGGTCTCCGCCAGGCCCCGCCGGGAAGCCGACGCGGTCAGCAGCCGTTTGCTGTCCTCACTGTGCCGCCCGGTGTCCCGGCTGCCGTGGTGTCTCCACTCTGCCCGCGCCTGTGAATCCCTGCAGCTGCCCGAGTACACCCAGTTCTCGGCAAGGCCGGGACTTCGCAGAAGCCAGGCGCCACTGGCAGCCCTGCGGGCCTGTGCCCGCCTCTATTCCAGGTAGTCGCTTCCCCAAGGCACGGGGCGGCCCCCAGGGCCACTGGCACTTGGCTCGGAGCCCACCAGGAAGGATGGGCAGAGAGGCCTGTGGGTGGGCGGGGACAGGCGCGGGGACGGGAGTTTCCCCTTTGCCCAGCGGTGGCAGGGGCAGAGGCCCTTCACCCACTTGGGCGCTTCCCTCGGAGGGGCACCTGGGTCGGGGGTGCCCAGACCCTGCCCTCCCGTCCCCCCCCATCGTCCCCGCCCTGCCCCCACCTCACATCACAGCCACTGTCCGTCCTGTGACCCGCCCGGTGACAAATGTCTGGGCCTGTGACTGTGCTCGCTTCCACTTGTGACCCCGGCCTCCTCAGAGGCCCTGACTGAGGTCATGGTCACGGTGGGTTGTTGCCGTGAAAGATTCTGGAAGGAAGTGAAACTTGAAACAGTGCCCTGGGTGCGTGGGGGGGTGACTGGCGTCTCCCTTTGCTCAGGGGACTTGTCACCCAGCAGGTGACGGGGGTGGGGGAGAACCACAGCTCCCCCCCCTACCCTCCCCCCTCCCGTGCCTTCAGGCCCAGGCTGGGCCCTGTGGGGGCGGACAGAGGCCTTTGGGCTCCGTGGCAGGTGCAAAGTCCCTGCAGCTGGGGCTTCTGGGCCCACATCTGCCTAGGGGGCGCCCGCCCCTGCCTGCCCCACCCCGTGAGGACGTTCCTGCAGCCACCACCCACCTTCCTGACCAGCAGGAGAGACCTGTCAGAGGCCACAGGTGGTCCTGTTTGGTGTTTGGGCCACACCTGACCGTGCTCAGGGATGACTCCCGGCTCTGTGCTGAGGGCTGACTCCCAGCTCTGTGCTCAGGGCTCAGTCCCGGCTCAGTGCTCAGGGCTCACTCCCAGCAGTGCTCGGGGATCCTGGGGATGAACCTGCCGTGGGCAGCCCCAGGCCTCGCCCACATGCTGTCTCTCCAGCCGTTGGGTTTCCTGTTTGCTGCCCTGACAACAGCAGAGCTTGGCCTTTCAGCAGCTGCTCAGGACCAGGGAAGGTGCTGATTGTCTGTGAGTCCATCTCACACCACCCTCCCCTCCCCCTCGGGCCCAGCCTCCCGCTGTGAAGGGGGAAGGGAAGGTCAGGGCTGCCCAGGGAGCAGCCCTGGAGAACAGGAAAGGCCTGTGAGGACCAGACCCCTCCCGGCCTCGCGAGTGGCCCTGTCCAGCCTCCCCAACGCTTCTCGGACGGCGGCCACCCAGGCTGGGGGCATTGGCTGAGAGAAGCGAAGGATTGAAAGACAGAAACTCTTTCTTCTAAGCCCAGCCGGGCAGAGAGACGGGGCAGCGGGTCGGGCGCTAGCCTTGAGTGTGGCCGACGTGGGTCCCCCCACACCACACGACCCCCAGGCTCAGCCAGCACCAAGCCCCGAGCACAGACCCACCCCCGGCCCAGGGCAGAGTCCAGCCCCTGCCCTGCCCTGCAGAGGCCACGGCACAGGCATCTCCTCCACAGCGCATTCCAGGCAGGGGTGCGGTCACTCCCTGCGGGAAGGCCCCCCGGCCTCCTGGGCCTCCCTGCCCGCCCGGGGCCCCGAGCTCTCTTCTCAGTCATTTACTGTTTTATTTCTGGTTTGGGGGCCACACCTGCCTGTGCTTGGGGACCCACCCGGTGCTGCGGCTGGAACCTGCCGCCCAGCCTGGAGCGTCCCTCCTCTTCACGGGCACCTGCAGTGACCCGTCTACTCACACCGGTGAGGTCCCTTGGCCGTTCACCCCGGCGGGACTGGGCCAGCCCGTGTGACCTCCGGCTGCAGGGTGGAGAGTGGGAGCACCTGGAACCGAGCCAGGGGACGCTGGGGACCCTCGGGGACGCCACCTGCTTCTGCCAGTCCCCTGAGGGAGAGTGTATCCACCCCCACCCTGCTTCCCGGCTTTTCCTCTGGGCCCGCATGCTGGTCCCCCCCTCCATGTCGGTGCCTGGGTTTCTAGGACTTTGTCTCTGCAGCTGTCCGCCTTAGAATGACAGTGGGGGCAGTGGGGGGGACACAGCTGGGCCTGCCCTCTCCAGACAGTGGCCAGTGCAGTCCTGCCCCTCCACTGCCCGCTCTTGTGGCCTGGCCTCCTGTGATGCAACGTGTCCCGGCAATGTCGGGGGCCCCTCGGGGGACTCATGTGAGGCGGGGAGGGCCGGGCCCGACTCCAGCTGTGCAGGTGTGACCTGGAACGGGCCTCTCCGTGGCTGCTCCAAACACAGCCCGGTCTCCGCTGCCCGAGGAAGCTTTCGAGGGAAAAGGGGCCTCGACGGCCCGGGTGCCAGGGCTCGCTGGGCCCCCAGTGGGTACACAGGCCCCTTGCCACCCGGCCCTGGCCATTCCCCTGCGGGCCAGCTGCACCTGTCCTCTCCACCCGAGCCCGGCTTATGGCCATCCGCTGTGTGGGTGTTGGGGGCTGAGACGCAGCCGTGCGTGGGGGCTCACGTGGGCGCATGCGGGTCTTTCCGACACCGGCTACCGTGTGCCTGGTTTGTGCGACCCCCCTCGAGACCACAGTGCTGCCGCGTTGGGGCTTTCACCAAGAGCCGCGAGCCTGGGGCCAGAGAGAGTCCAGGACTGGGTGCCTCCGGGTCCCCTCACCGCCCCCCAGCCCCACCTAGAGTCAGCCCTGAGCACAGCTGGGTGTGGCTCCTGAGCCGAAAACAGCGGGAAAGAGTTGTGGCCTTGGGCTGCGGGAACGGTGGAGCAAATCTCTGGGGACACAGGTGTTTGGGGACATGGGTGTTTGGCGTTCGGACGACCTGCAGGTGAGCGAGTGCAGACGGTTAGGGAGAGACGCCGGGGACAGGGACACGGGGAGTCTCCTCGTACCCGGCACTGCAGGGGTGTCCCTCAGACCTGTGACCGCTAACTCCTGCAAGCTGGGAAAAGGTTTGTTAGACTGCCGTGAAGGAATAGCGAACAGTGTCGGTTTGGGCGACTGGGATTTTCACATTCGTGAGTTTCCCTTCATTCTAATCTTGCACCAAAGACAGTTTAGTGATAAATAATTTTTCAAGTAATATTTGCAGGTTTTTTTTAAAAAACGCCTCACATAATAGACTCACCCCACTTTTTTTTCTTTTTGGGTCACACCCGGCAATGCACAGGGGTTCCTCCTGGCTCTGCACTCAGGAGTCACTCCTGGCAATGCTCAGGGGACCCTATGGGATGCTGGGAATCGGACCCGGGTCGGCCGCGTGCAAGGCAAACGCCCTACCTGCTGTGCGATCGCTCCGGCCCCTCTCTTTGCCTTTTATCCTTTTTAATACTGGAGCGTAGGAAATGCGGTCCCAGGAGCATGAAGGTCTATGACCTTGACAGTCGCGGTTATGGCATCTTTACCCAAGGTGCCCAAGAACCCCACCCGCCATGTCCCTGAGTCCCTACGTCACCTCCAAGCTGCCACCAGTTCCCCTCACTGCTTAGTGATCTCAGTTCTGCAAACTAAGGCCAAGGGCCCTTCCGCCCTTGAAGCTGCCTCATCCCCTGCTTCGTTTCTGTGTGTCCTACAGTTCCTCACACACTCAATCCCTCTGGAATTTATTTTGGCCTAGAGCAGCAAAGGGAAACCTAACCAGACTCCTTCTACCTGCCCGGAGTTCTTCCTCTCCGTCTTATGATGCTTCATCACCTGCCAACTTCTGGAACACACCCGCGCTTGTTCCCATTTGCCCGCGGAGCCGGTTAACCAGTGTGGGAGCAAGGACCGGGAGAAGGGGGGGCTTGGGGGAGGGGGTGTGTGATTCGGCCAAGGTGAGAGAGAGCTTGCCAACAGCACAGAGAACTCAGCCTCAGACACCGCCCAGCATAAAGTCTAAGCTTTCTGAAGTCCTTGTCTGAAACCTTGAAAACACAACTGCTAAAAAAGAAAGTCATCCCAAATCTCATCACCCAGAGATCTATCTCCTACCTCCCTCCCTCCCTCCCTCCCTCCCTCTTTCCTTCCTTCCTTCTGTCCTTCCATCCTTCCTTCCGTCCTTCCCTTCCTCTTCCTTCCGTCCGTCCTTCCTTCCTTCCTTCCTTCAGTTTCTTCCTCCCTTCCTTCCTCCCTCCCTCTTTCCTTCCTTCTTCCCTCCCTTTTTTCCTCCATTCCTCCCTCCCTTCCTTCCTCCCTCCCTCCCTCCCTCTCTCCCTCACTCCTTCCCCGACTCCCTCCCTTTCTTTCATCTTTTATCCTGACTTGGGGGGGGGGGCGGCAGAGTGGGCAGGTGAAGATCCTCATACAGACCTCAAGTATGTTTTCATTTCGTTTGGGAGCCACACCCAGCTATACTCAGGGATCACTCCTGGCAGTGCTCAGGGGACTGGATGGTGGTGCCAGGGATTGAACCTGGGTCAGCCGGATGCAAGACAAGTACCTTAACCCCTGGACTTTCTCTCCAACCTGCAAGGCTGTGTAGGAGGCCACACACGGGCAGGCGTCGGGGGGGGGGGGGGGTTCCATAAACATCTCTATGTTTCTCCAAATGTTTGGTTAAACATTTCTCCATGGAGACCGGCTCATCTCGGTGGAGCTCGACAAGCATCACTCCGATAACTAGCAGACTGCTGAGTGGCTGATGCAATACAAGGAATTTCTCTAAATCCTGGGGCTCGTGCCCAGAGGCTTGAAGTTACCTGCAGGGTTCTGTGAAATCCTATGCAAAATGGGGGCACGAGTATCTGTTATTTTCTGAGATCGGGCAGCACAGGTTTTTCTTCTCAAAGGACTGGGACTCAAAGGCTACAAGGAAACCCCTGGCCTCGTGACCTCTGCTCACCACCGCTCCTTCAGAAGTTCTTTTAACGCACGGCCACCTACGCTCCATGGAAATGCTCTTACGGTTACTCAACACTCTCTTCAAATTCCTTCCTCGGTCCGAGTACAGGGTGACTGCTTTCCCCATCTGGTGGCCGATCTGCCTCTAGGATCACCTGCCAATCTTCTCAGGAAGGCCCAGGAAAAGGTTCAAAGAGCAGCCACGGTAAAGGGTGAGTGACTCAAAAAGAGAGGAGACCGGCTGGTAGGTTTCCATCGGGAACCACTTGGGCTAGGGCATTTGCATTTGAGCAGGCCTGCTGCATTCCTTATCGTGTCTCTGGAATGCCCCACAGGGGCGCGATCACATGCCCTTCATATAGGCTGCTCCAGCCAGGAAGGATCTTAGAGAATCTAGTGAGTGAGACGCCAGGGGCTAGGGGAGGGAAGAATGCAACAGAACAGCAGGAAAAGGAACATCACAGATACCGTAGATGCAGAAATTCAAAGAAGAAATTCAAAGAAGAGGGCCTGCTTTCAGGCGTGGGGCTGCTAGGACCGTGAACTCAGTCCTCAGCGCTGCCCCCCACATCCCCGTGTGATGCCAACAGCTCTGCAGTTGGGGATCCCAGCGCCAAACCCTCAGGTACACGAAGACCAGGGGTAAGCTGACCACAGACAAGTCTGTCACAGCGGAAATGACAGCAGAGGGAAGGGACAGGCTAAATCTATGGAAGAGATAAAAAAAAATCAGGGGCTGGGGCTGGAGCGATAGCACAGTGGGTAGGGTGTTTGCCTTGCACACGCCAACCCGGGTTCGATTCCCAGCATCCCATACGTTCCCTGAGCACTACCAGGAGTAATTCCTGAGTGCAGAGCCAGGAGTAAACCCTGAGCATCGCCGGGTGTGACCCAAAAAGAAAAAACAAATAAGCAATAAAATCAGGGGCTGGAGAAGTGTGCCTTGCAGGCAGTAGACCCAGGTTTGATTTCTGGCATCATCCCAGAGGGTCCCCCAAGCCCACCAGGAGCTTTCCCTAAGCACAGAGTCAGGAGTAACCCCTAAGAACTGCTGGATGTGCCCCCCCCCCAAAAAAATCCAAAGCATATTAAAATCAACACCACCCACATTTACCAAATTCTTCACAGCATAAGAGCACCTAAAACAGTCTCTAAAGCTTTGTATAGACGAGGATATGGGGGGGTCAGGAAGCGGCCGGAAGGGCTAGAGCACACACAAGCTTGGCATGAGGGAGCCCCAGGTTTTAATTCCTGGGCACTGCCAGGGGCAACCAAAAGGCGTAAATAAGTAAATCCATACTTAAAGGATGTGTTGTGCCCCAGTGAAAACACAGCCACTCTCGTTCAGGGCCCCTTCACGCACTCACAAATTCTCCGGGTTTTATTATTTTTGTGTCCTCAGAACCTTGCCCAGATATGGGCCAATAAACAGGACTTCAGTGAATGAGCCCTGAGACAATCGGATTATGAATCCACTTTCCTGGTAACTAGAAGATACAAACATCCATTTCTATTAGAAAAAAAGGGGGGGGGGGATAACTGAGTAACAAAAGATCAAGAGTTGTTAACAGAATGTGCTATGTGTGCACTTATACACCCAGAGCTGTAAATCAGTGGGAGAGAAACGTCACAGAAAGCTGAAGTAGGCCGAGGGACTGTGTGTTACGGTGCTGGAGATGAGCAGAGGGCACGAGGCATCTGCCTCATCTGTGGCTGACCCAGGTACAATCACAGGCACTGCGTATGTTTCCCCAGCACTGCCAGGGGTCACTCCTGAGCACTGCAGAGTGGCCCCAACGCCCCCAAATAAATTAAAAGACATCATAAAACAACAGAAAAGATTTACTATGTCCTTTTTTTTGGGGGGGGGGGTCAGCGATGCTCAGGGGTTACTCCTGGCTCATGCACTCAGGAGTTACTCCTGGCGGTGCTCAGGGGACCCTATGGGATGCTGGGAATC
>JAOXYA010109074.1:0-10696 GCA_028565675.1 Sorex palustris | reverse complement strand
TGATCATTGTGTGATTGTAACCCAAACATGAAAGCTTGTAACTATCTCACAGTGATTCAATAAAATTTTTTTAAAAATAAAGCAAAATGAAATACAAATTAAAGAGCCAAAAAGAAAAAAGAGCTGGTGGACAAGGTGCAAGGAACAATTGATTATTAAACAACATTCACCCCATGCAATCTTTCTGTTGGAAGAAAAGAAACCAGTACTTTAATGCCAAATTCTCTCAAGGGATGCCACCTTGAATGGAATTTGCAGAAAGCCTCTTCATTTCAAAATACAAAAGCAAGAGACTGGCACAATAGCACAGCGGAGAGGGCACTTGCTTCACCCGTGGCTGACCTGGATTCAATCCCCGGAATCCCATATGGTCTCCTGAGCACTGCAGGAGTGGTCCCTGGGCACAGAGCCAGGAGTCAGCCCTGAGCACTGCCAAGAGTGCTCCCCTCCCCCCCACAAAAAGCAAAATAGTAAGTCTAGAGGGAAATAGGACTAATAAAAGTGATATTTAGATCTGCCAATCCATATGCTTAACAAACCAATCAATGTTTAAATACTCAAATTACTGGAATATAAGCCTGTTACTGGGACATAAAGGTCATGCATTTAAAGAACCTGTTAATAATTTTTAAATGGCTGCACTATAAAAGCAAATGAATTGCGAAGCAAAGCATAAAATAGTGTCATATGGAAGCCAAACATTTCCATGATGTGACATAGGGTAAAAATGTGTATTAGGAAATCCATCTGGCAGGGTGATATGAAAGGCATCCCTGTCAGCCTCATAAGCCCTGAAATGCTCACTTTCTCCTTCTCTGCATTCTAAACCTGTGGCTTCTCACTCTTGGACTCTGATGAATCACGAGTGATGGGGAAATGCAGACTCCCGGGCCCCAGTCTAAACCTACTAGAACAGAGTAGAGAAAATTGTGCTTTATGGGCTGGAGAGAGAGAGCAGTGGAGAAGCCATTTGCCTTGCATACGAACTACCTGGGTTTGATCGTTGGCACTGCATGTGGTCCCCTGAGCCTGCCAGAAGTAAGCCCTAAACACGGCCAGAATGGCCAAAGACAAACAAACAAAAAAAATTGCATTATTAGTAGCAAATGCCCCAGGTCCTTCTGAACCCATCCCCCATGCCTGGCCAGTGGGTACACCTGTGAGTGAAGAAATAGGCTGGGGGCTGCAGCAGGGCTGTGCTTTTCCCCCACAGGGGCCCTTTCAGTCCTTAGGGGGCCTCTTCTCTGTAACCAGGGTCTGGGGGGGTTGCAGAAAGTCTTTCTCGGTGCTATTTCCTACCTTAGCACGGGGCTGCCGGGGACCCGTTCACATTTACACAACCCACCTTGGGGCCAAAGACTCGCCTGTGACTCGGCTCATGGCCTGACCTTCAATTTTTGTCTCTCTCTGCAGGAGACAAGGGGGCTAGAGGAGGGGTCACCCGGTGGTTGGGAAGAGTCAGTGAGTTTCTGTGCCTGGTCGAAAGGTGGCTTCTATTATGGAAACTGCTTTGAGTCCAAGACCTCATTCTCCTCTAGATACCCTTGGAGGTGGCCAGGAAACAGCCCAACTCCGCCTCTCATGACTATAAACAAATGAGAGCAGAGAGGATGGGGGCAGGTGCCACCCCATTCCCCTTCCTGAAGATGCCGGCCCACCAGAGACAGAAAGATGGACCTGAGAGTCACAACTGCTCTGATCTCAGAATATCTCCCTGCCTGATCTCTCAGACTCCCTGCTCCCCCGCCCCACACACTCACACTGAATACTCCTTGGCAATGCACCAAATTCTCCCCTACTTAGATAGCAGAATGGATTCTTTCTCAGTCGCCTGTCTCAGGGAGAAGCTCCATAAAATTGCACGGAAAACGACAGAGCATAGACCTGCATGGCTTTGCTTTCACTGAGCTCCACAGCAAGGCAGAGACCTGGGCCAGTGACAGCCTGAATGTCATCCCTGGTGGGGACTCTGCCTCTTGCCCGGGACACCCTCTAAAGTCTCAGCACCCTGACTCCAGAGGCAGGCTGCAGCCCTACCCTCGGGCACCCTGCTAGCTGCCTCCCTGAGCCCATCCCATTCCCCCAACCTGCACTTCCCAAAGTGGAAACTATTCCTTGTGCGGGTTCCCAGTATGATCCCAAGACAAGCCAACACACTGTTAAATAACACTGATGCCTCAGACACAGTGTGGTTCCACTGCCCGTGTTCTCTCAACCTCCTGTGCTTAAGGGAAAAGTCTCCCGGGGAAGGCAGAAGCTTGCTGCTATACCTTGTCCAGTGCTCCCCTCCACACACCTTTTTTTTTTAAAAAAAACAAGATGACATCAAGCCTTTGACTCATGGGCTTTATTTTATTTTATTTTTTGGCTTTTTGGCTTTTTGAGTCACACCCAGTGATGCTCAGGGGTTTCCCCTGGCTCTGCACTCAGGAATTACTCCCGATGATGCTCAGGGGACCATATGGGATGCCGGGAATTGAACCTGGGTCAGCTGCATGCAAGGCAAACACCCCCACCCCTCTCTCACTGCACTATCTGGACCCAACTCACAGCCTTTAGAAGGGGACCGTGTCTGGCAAAACATCGATTAGGTATCATTTCCACTATGACTCTTTCATGTTTCAAACAAAATTCACGTTTCCTTTAGGTAGAAATATATTATGCAGATTTGATTTTTCTCCCCCAAAGAGTAACAGAAATATTTTCATATTACCTCAGGGGGCTGGGGGGGGGGGGACACAAAACAATGATCCTTGTACATTTCCAGGTTTTGCTTATAAACATAGATGAAGCAGCAAATTCAGTGATGGGGAAAAGACAAGAAAACAGACAAACCTGTGCTCGGTATCCCTGGACTCTGGGCCTGTCTGAACCGTGAAACAGATTTGCTCCACATGCCCCTGCTAAATGCCTGTGAAAAACCCCAGCAGCTGGGGAACAATGGCCGACTTATCTTCAGAACGCGACATGTTCACACCCCTTTGAAAAAAGGACAAACTCTCCATGGACACCCTCCTCTGGCAAGCGTCCTCGTTTTTCCCCATCTGATCATTCATTTGACTGTCGGTTCCAGATTTTTAACGATAAATTTTCAAACTCCTACCACTCCAAAGTCAGGCGTGAGCTTCCACGCAGCATTTTGTGGACTAGATCCTTCCTCCCACACAGCCTCAGGATGTGTTTCTTCAAAGAACTGATAGCTCAATAGCCCCCAAATAACTCAAGTGGATGCTGTGTTACCCCGTACATATGCTCAGGAGTGAGAGTTTCGTTCCTAAATCAAGGTGTTTTGTGAGTCAGGATGAGCTGGTGTTTGCTTTGGGGGGAGCAGGCAGAGAAGGGATGCAGCAGGGAAAAGTGAATCTAAGGAGAGAAGATTCTGACCTCAAGGAAGGTGTACCCAGGCCCTTGGGCCTCACCATCTTGTTCCCTCTCCTTCCAGAACATTCCTCTGTCATCCACCGCCCCTCACAATGAGGTACACTCAACAAGGAACACTTATATCTTTCCAAACTAAGCACTGACCCCTGAGAGCTCACGCACCCAAGGAAACGCTAAGATGGGCGGACTCAGAGCAAGTCTGAGCAAATTCGGGCCAAGTCCAATGATGGGAGGAAAGTTCTGGGGTGGGGGCTTTGGTGCACACAGCAGCAGCTCAGGGCAAGAGACATGTGAAAAGGCAGTGGGAGCAGACTGGAGGGGAACCTGGAGAAACTTAGAGGGTGCTGAGCCTCCTGAGCCCTAAAATGTTTCTGGGGTGAAGCCGGCCGAGACCATTTGAAGAGGAAAAGGCAGGGAATGGGGACACGTTAGTTATTTTGGTCCGCTTTGCGTGGCTCTTTCCAGGAGGCAGTATTCCCTTTGGAAAGGAGGGAAAGATTAGTCAAAAGGAGCCCTGGGCGCGGCCCAGATCTGAAGACCGTGAGGGGGTCTGATCTAAAGTGCCATTTATAGACCGTCCACAGTGCCCACAGATTCAATCTTCCAGAGCAGGAACAGATGTAATAACCCGCTGAGTGTTTCAGACACCTCTTTCTCCTTCCCAAAATACATGTGATTCCAACCCAATCGACAGGATGAAAGTCCAGTTCAAGGGCAGAAACCAGATCACAGGACAGGAGCAGGACCAAAGACACAGACTGTGGCCTGACGCTGCCAGTCACCCTCAGCACTCTAATGGGTCTGGAGTCAAGTTCTCCAGCACCCCCCTCCAGCTCCTCTGGCACCTCTTATCTGAGGAGCCCCCAAACCATCTGCTCACTCCTCCACAGATCAGCCAGATTCTCTTAATGGCTTCTCAAGATACTCAACACGTCCTCAACTGACCTTGACAGATGGGTCCTGGTCGCCACCCCTCCACCTCTCTCACATCCCATTCCCCTCTCTGACTGACCCTTTAGAGGTTCACCAACACTTGGAGACTCCTTATTCAGAGGAGGGGGCTGGGAACACCAACGAGGCTTATGGTCTACATGACTCAGGGGCTAAGAACAGACTCAGGGCAGAATCTCCCTCTGTCCTCACACACAGGGCAGTCTCCCCGCTCCTGTTCCCGGGAAGCCGTGCCAGCATAGCCCCAAAAGTCACAGTGAGTACTGGCATGAAACGTCAAAAAAGATTTATGGCTCCAATAGGGGGCAGGAGGCTCAAAATTTGGATTCCTTCCTAAAGGATGGAAAATGCGGTGAATACAGATGGATGGGAGAGTGCAGAAGACAGAGTCTGGCAGACGGCGAATGTGAAATAATGATGTTCAAAAGGAGCTATGACACCTCCACCCCCACCCCCAGCCCAAAGCAAGCAGGAGACCATGGCATGCTGGGGGAACTTCCTGTCTTGCTTTGCCTCTGCGTTCACTGAATATGTCACCGACCAAATGTACCTGCTCTGAGCTACATTTGAACTTGCATCAGCCATGAAAATGCCCCTTCTCTACATTTGGCAGGGCGGGAGGTGGGGGGGGGGGGCAGGCAGAGCTACGGTCACACTCAGCAGTGCTCAGAGGCTATTTCTGGCTCCACACTCAGGAATCACTCCTGGCAGTGCTCAGGGGACCCTTTAAAATGCTGGGGATAAAATCCGGGTTGGCCATGTGCAAGGCAGACACCTGCCCTGCTGTCCTATAGCTCCAGCAATCCCCCTTCTCGACTTCTGTCTGCAATAAGCATTCTCCACACCTGGGGCAGAGGGCTCACCCCATGCCCTTGACTGAGATCTCCAAGTTCTGCTCTACCCCACTCTCTGTGAACTACAGCTCTCCAGATGCCCCAAGCCCTTCTTTGGGGGATGACTACAGAGAGGCTCAAAGCTTGGCTTGCCTCCCTCATCAGCGCCACACATTTCCCTGAAATAATACTTTTTTTAAAGACTACATCTCTGCCTGCTGCCATTCCTGCTTTCAGCTACTAATTTTCCTGGAATAAGGCACCTCCAGGCCGACAGCCCCGCCCTGGCATATTACTTCTCCATAATTAGTCGCTTCTTCTCTCCACCCTCACCCCTAATTCTGCTCTGCGAAGTATAAACTTGGTAATTAGGAAGGGCTCAAACACTGCCAGGAAGGCAAACAGATTTCAAGCCAGATCTTAGCATTTTGCACATGCTGGGTTCTGCTTCAAATCCAAGAATCACCACAGAAGAAAGAGGGAAGGAGGAACCCTGGAAAGGCCCTTCTGGCCCTGTGGGGGCTTCCCGCCCCCACACAGCTGCCATGAGAATGACCCATGACCACAACTTGCAGGAGAAGCTGGATCCAGCCCAGGGGCACTGAGTCTGTGCCTGGTTCTCAGCCAACTTCATGCTCCCTTGTCAACCCAGAAAATCAGTGATGGACCTTAGGGAAATCCAAATCAAGACAACAATACGATATCATCTCACAACAGTGCAAACGTACAGAACAATTTCTGCTGGCAGGGATGTGCTGAGAAAGGAACCCGCATCCACTGCTGGGGGTAAGGTTGTCTGGCCTAGCCCCTGTGGAAACCAAGATGGAGGGTTCTCAGGGAACTCAGAACTGAGCTGCCATACAACCCAGTAATTCCACTTTGGGTTGTCTATTCCCACAATAGAAAAAAAATATGCACATCATTATTCACTCAAACCTCAGGACAATAGCTAAGATTTGGAATCAGCCTGGATGTCCAGTGACAGATCAGTGGGTCATGAAGATGTCATGAAGATGACATAGCAGAATACTATGCAGCTGTAAAGAAGGATGAAACCATGCCATTAGCTGCAACATGGGTTGGATGGCAGACACCATGTTAAATGAAGTAAGACAGAAGAAGGATAAACACAGGATGCTATCACTTACATGTGCTATAGTAACTGGATGAGTGAATGCAATGGTTTAAAAGGGGGATGCCCAGATAAACCTTGGCCCCACATTATAGAGAGAAGGAAAGAAAGAGTGGAGGGGAGGGGGAGAAAAGACAAAGGAAAAGCAACAGGGGCCAGGTCAGGGGATTCGGGCACAAAGGTGGTGATAAGGAATGATAGAGACAATTATCCAAACTACAGAGTCAGAAATCAAGAGACCCAAACTTTAGCAACCAAATCCAGAAAGGGGCCTATCAGGAGGGCAGGCTGGGAAGTCAACCCCGGTGGTGAGCTCATGCTGCAATATTAATGCCTAAAACTCAACTATGAATAACTTTGTAAATCATGAGACTTTCATTTAAAAAAAAATTAAAAGAAAGAAAATCAGTGATGGAGACAGAGACCACTGGACCCCAGAGCTGCCAGCTCAGATGATGGCTCCTGTCCACACGCCTCTGCCCACAACCCAGCTGCCTGTTGAAAGTCACTCCTACACACTTGGCAGGGAAAGCTTGCAAATGACATCAGTGCCTCAGGAAGTCTTATGACATCATCCAGCAGCAGGACTGTGTGGTCACTCAGATCCCAGCTGCAGGAACGAAGCACATGGGGCCAGGGGCTCATGGGATGGGGCATGGACAGGCCCGTCATAAGTGCAGCACTGCCACCAAAAAATCACAATGAAGACTAGGGGCAAGGCAGAAGGCTTCAAGGACTGGAGCAGAAATCCAGATTTGATCACTGCATGACTACCCCGAATCTGGGCCCCCCAGTCCCCAGACCAACAAAGCAGGATGAAGAGGGAATTTCCATGAGTGACCCAAGGCATCTTGAGAAAGGAGAAGAAAAGGGGGTTTCTCTAATGTTGGTCCAACAATGCAGCTAACATCATGCAGAAGAGTGGAAGGAAAGAAGCAAAGGCACAAATGCAATAGCTAAGGTAGGGGGGTCCCCCTGGACAGGAGCCCCAGAGCCAGCTGGGGTGGTAGATGCAGTACAAGGGAATGAACCAGGAGCCCAAAGTTTCCAGAAGAGGGGTAAGGTTTCCTGGAGAAGGGAAGAGGCCCACATTGGGGCCAAGGGCTCTGCAACCAGAGCTTTAAGGCCTGAACTTCTGGGGACTCACCACTAGAAAGGACATTTCTGTATAAATTCTAATTCTGGGTAAGACACACACACACACCCCACCACAATTTCTCTTTCTGCATAGTTTAGGGAGTGGTAAAGGCTGCTCATGAATCTGCATGGTTTTTGTCACCTCCGCTCAAAATAAACCCAAAGGAGAAGCTGGTTCTGCTCAACCTGCCTCTCTCTTCCTCTCCCTCTCTTTCTCTCCCTCTCCTCTTCTCCCTCTCCCACTCCCTCTCTTCCTCTGTCTCCCTCCATTTTCCTCTCCCTCTCTTCCTCTCTTTCCCTCTCCCTCTCCTCTCGCTCCTCTTTCCCTCTTTCTCCCTCTCCTTCCCTCTCTCTCTGTCTCTCCCTCTCTCTCCCTCTCCTCTCTCCCTTTTCTTTCCTCTCTCTCTGTATCTCCCTCTCTCTGTGTCTCTCTCCCTCTCCCTCTTTCTCCCTTTTTATCTCTTCCTCTTTTTTCTCTCTCCTCCCTCTCCCCCTCTCTCTCCCTTTTTCTCTCCTTTCACTCTCTCGCTTGCTTTCTCTCTCTTCCTCCCCCATCTCTCTAGTTCTTGTTTTCTCACTCTTGAAGCACTAGGGATCTTCACAGGCAAGGCCGTATCACATCTCTCACCCAATCCCAACATTCTGAGACATGTCCTTGGAGTTGAGAATAGCTGAGAACTTTCTGTCCCAGAGTCCTGAGAGGTGAGAGAGGAGAAGGAAGGTTGGATGGAAGGAAAACACCCAACTGGTGACAAAAAGTTCCTTTCCAGAAGGCGCCTTCCTGGAGCTGGAGCGATAGAATAATGGGGCAGGTACTTGACTTACACACAGCCAACCTGGGTTTTACCCATGTCACCCCAAATGGTCCCCTGAGCCCATAAGGAGTGATGCCTGAGCACAAATGCCCTAAACACAACGGGGTGTGGCCCCAAACCAAGAAAGGCAAGTGTCTCCTGGCCTCACGAAGCACAGGGCTGTGGCACACAAGGAGGAAAACTGCCAGGGACATTTTTGGGTGCTCCTGGGTGATAGCCAGACTTTTCCTGCACCCCAAGAGCAAGAAGGACACTTCCTGTGCAGGACACACCTCAGAGCTGCCTGCAGCCAACACGGGAGGCACCAACCAAGAGCCAACACCCTCTGGGCTCTCACAGTGAAGGGGCTCGAGAAACTTTCATCCAGATCACTGGGGTTTTTTTTCTCTTTGGGTCACACCTGGCAATGCACAGGAGTTATTCCTGGCTCTGCACTTAGGAATTACTCCTGGCAGTGCTCAGGGGACCATATGGTATGCTGGGAATCGAACCCAGGTCGGCCACGTACAAGGCAAACGCCCTAACCGCTGTACTATTGCTCCAGCCCCTCACTGGGTTGTTTTCAAGGAAAAGACGCTGTCCAGCACACAGCACACAGTAATGACATCCAGACAGCAAAGAGGCAAGTCATCCGCAAACTGGTGTGCACAGAAACAGAAGTCGTATATCTTCATTTTCCTTACACAAAATGGTGGTGCTGAGGAATTCTATGGGAACTGCTCAGACACTAGAATGCAGCTCATTGCCAGAGAAGCTTGGGAGCTTCCTCTGGCTGGGGCACTGCAGGTGCTCATCCCTCCCCCCGCCGACAGCAGACCAGGCTTGGGGTCCTGTCAGTCACCTCTTGCTGGCAGGAGTCAAACACCATGTTCTGCACTGTGGGACTCCCACAGTCGAGCACTAGGAAGGTCCCATCCTGAGATTGTTCTGTGTTCCTGATAAAACAGTTCTTCAATCCCACTTTTTTGAAAGATTCAGGAGGAAAATTGTTAAATTTTCTGCGTTAGGGGCCCCCTAAATCATAGCAGTACTCAATCACCCAAGCTGGACAGGCCAGTGCTAGGGTTCCCCAGGGCCAGGTGGGCAGTGGTTAGGGGCCTTGAGGGATACCCCAAGAGGGACTCAGGTGGCCATGAGGTAGGCAGGGGTTGACCTGGGTCCATGCACATCCAAGCCCTCAATTCTGGAACACTACTTGGCTATCAGAAAAGATAAAACATGTCATTGGCTACTGCATGGACGGGACTGAAGGGAAGTATTGAATGAGTGAGGTCAGCCAGAGAGCAACCGCTCACATATGTGGGAATGAAGAATAACAGGGAATAACAATTAGCCAGCGGTAAGCAATCCTGAGAGCTGGCCTGCCAAACTGAATCTACCTTGAGACGCTAGTGGAAGGATGCCAATACTGGGCCAGTGTGGTGTGGAGCCCTCTAAGCCTGGACTCTTGTGAGCAGTATTCACCATCATGGTGCTAAAATCTCTTTCTTTTAATGGATAGGGCGAGGGGGAAGAAAAAGAAAATAGTGATTTGTGTAGATGAAAACCCACAAATCCCCAATGTTGCTTCTCAGTCTATGAATACAGAAGCTTATTAATATAATTGGAATTTACACTCCATAAAAATTTTATGAATCTACTTTATCTTCACAGTGAGGAATTCTTGTTGCCGCAATCAAATGATTTCAGGCTTCACATTATTCTTCTAGGGAGAAAACCAGTATTTGGCAGATGTGACCCTAACGCCCACCCATAAAAGCTCTACTTTAAATACCGAAGTATTTTTAACGTTTGCATCAATAGAGCAAACCCCAGGCGACGGCGGCTTTCAGCACCATGGACAGAGCTCTCCCCTGGTGCTCTAGGAGGCTGGAAATCTTTGCTGCAGCATCAAAAATGATTGATTAAATGAGAGGCTCTGAAGCTCATCTCCCTAAGAGACATTTGAGGGCAGCCTAAAATTCCCTTGTAACAAATCTATGGGGAAAGCAGAATCCACTTGCAAATATGGAGAAATCTTTCCTCAAGCAGTCCCACCAGGTCGACAAATTGCCCAAATTCCTATTTAAAATGCAGCTCTCCTGCACACAGAGATGGTGCATGTAAATAACTCTGTCGACCAGTCCCTCCCGCACACATGGTTTTTCTGCCAGTACGCCACATGCATGACTCAGACTTCTGTACTTGTCATAAGAATAAAGCGTGCCCAAACAATTCTTTCTGGCACAGGCAAAGAAAATAAAAAGTGAACTTGTAAAAGATAAATCTCTTTGTGTATTTAATAGCCATGCCAGGCTAAGAAAGCCTTGTACCTCCTCTGAAGTGTTAAAGCTCAGGAGGCACCTAGGTTTTTTCCAAACCCTCTAGCTTGCCAAGACTCAGAGACTATAAAAACCAATTCCCGGAACCGCCCAGTGCAGTCTTCTGCCCTCGTGCCTGACTTGTCC
>JAOXYA010109065.1:0-10696 GCA_028565675.1 Sorex palustris | reverse complement strand
GGTACGCCACGGGGAGTTTGCCAGACTCTGCCGTGTGGGCAGGTTACGTTCGGTAGCCTGCCAGGTTGTCCAAAGTAAGAGTGAGATAATAAGATGTCACTTCCGGGAGCTGGGTTTTATAGTCTCCTGGGTCTTGGTTGTTGATGGGATTTCACAGCCTCATGTTATGTTGTATTATACTCCACAAATGTGTGCAGTGAAAGGTGGTACTTGAACACACAACACTGTGATCCTTGATGCCCCCAGGTTTGTTTTTCTGCCTTCCTAACACACGTGTGTTCTCTGGTCAGGCGCCCAGAGGGCAGGCCAAGGCCTCCACTTAAACCCACTGTCCCTGTGAGCGACCAGCCCAGAGTCCTCGCCTTCAAGGCAGCCTGGCTCTGACTGCAGTCAGCGGGGTGGGAGGGAGGAGCCTTTCCTCATCCCCACCCCCCAGTGCTCGGGCAGCTGGCCTGGGGCCAGGGGCAGTAGGGAGGATGTGAGCGCTGGGCATGGCTTCTCCTTCCCCTGGTCCTGGACGTCACTGGCCCCCAACCGCCAGGGAGGGGCTGCTGGCTCCTCCTGAAGAGGGGGACCCCGAGACTGGGCATGGCCTTGGTGCAGGAAACTGGCAAGAGCTTGGCAGGAGGTGGCCATGGCAGGGTGGTCCCCCAGGCTCCCTGGGAACAGGCCCTGTCCCTGAGTCAGGGTCCCCAGGGCCCCGTGAGGTGACAGCTCCATCTCCGGGATCCTTCGTACTGACCTGGCATCTGAGTGTGCATTCCATTCGCAACCAGAAGCTGTGTCACAGAACACAGAGTGCCAAGCAAGGAGCAGGCGCGTGATGCGTGATGTCACTTCCCAAGCTCCGGCCGAGGCCCCTGGTCCATGGGACGGTCAGCCGTGAGCACAGAGAGAGTGTCCACGCTTGGCCTCTGGAGAGGGCAGACACAAGTCTGCAAAGGGTGAGGCATGTTGCCTGCGGCTTCTCACACTCCAATGTGAGCAGCTCAGCCATTCTGGATGTCCTGCGCCCGGGGGTGACCCGGACCGGCAGTGGGCACCTGCTGGAAACTTCTACCCCAACCCAGTGCTGCGAATGACCATCATGGCTCCTGGCCACCCAGGTCCTGGCCCCTTCTGTGGCCTCGGGAACCCTAAGAGCATTGACTATGGGGACTCGCAGTCGTGTCACACCAGGAACACAACCCGTGGGATTCTGGTTCCCACAGAGCCAGCAACAGCCCAGACGAGGGGGCCTCTGGCCAGACATGTGTGCTACTTGTCTACCAGTCGTGACTCATTGCCATCTGCTCTCAAAAGTCCCAAGGGGTGGGGTGGAGGGATGGGGGGTGGGAGGGATACTGGGATTTGTGATGGTGGGAAATGGGCACTGGTGGAGGAATGGGTACTTGATCATTGTATAATTGAGACCCAAGCACAAAAATGTGTAAGCCTACAACTGTACCTCATGGTGTTTCACTAATAAAAATATAAAAAAAATTTTAAAAAGTCCCAAGGCATAGCCAGGTCAGTGCTCCCCGAGCCCCAGGGCATCACCAGGTAAGTGCTCCCTGAGCCCCGGGGCCTCACTTGACGGACTTTCCTTCCTACCCAACTTCCTTTGCTGGGTAAGGATAGAGTTGACACTTTGACTCAGACCAGAGTAAACAGACACGAAGTGCTCCCCAATGTGCTCCTCAGTGGACTCCAGGCCCTGGTCCCCTGGCAGCTGAGGGATGCCCCGGGGGCGGGCAGGGGGACCAAGGGGGCAGGAGCTCCTAGCCGAGCACCAGGCCCCTCGATCCCCCAGCCCAAGCTGTGCCACAGCCCTTGGGCCATGACAGCACAGAAGCCCCTGAGACTCTCCTGCAGGGCCACGGCCCCCGAGGGTCCACTGATCGGGTCTCGATTCCAAGCCTTCTGTTGGGCCAGGGGAAGAGATGGCATCATCCTCGGCACCAGGCTGCTGGGAAATCCCCGCTTCCCAGAACTTCCTTCTGGAAATTCCCCAGTTCTACTTCCTGTGTGTTTTCCGTTGGTCACATTGTTATTTTATATATTTTAGTCTGTTTACACTGGTAAAATATTTGAGAAGTATAAAACAATTGAAGTGGAACATTTACAATCATTTTGGATGTGATTGTCCTTTTTTTTAAAAAATTAAAGATTCCCATTAAGAAAGGAGGTAAACCAGAACATGCTGACATTAAAACAAGTCCATCAAGAAAATGCAGCTTAGGGGCTTAGCACAGCGGGTAGGGCATTTGCCTTGCACGCGGCCAACCCGGGTTCGATTCCCAGCATCCCATATGGCCTCCTGAGCACTGCCAGGAGTAATTCCTGAGCGCAGAGCCAGGAGTAGCCCCTGTGCATCGCCAGGTGTGACCCAAAAAGAAAAAAATGCACCTTAAAGAAAGACTTTTTCCCAGCCTCAATGTCTCTCTTCTTTGTCAGAGTCCAAAGGCTGACTCTGGCTGAATCTGGTAGCTTTTTTTTTTTTTAGAAAAAAACCACCCAAGGGAGTATTAGTTTGAAAGCTATTTTCTGCTTCTTATGAATAGTTGAGAGCCATCCACCATAACATGACATAACGATTACTATTAAAAGAAGTAGCATGAATGGCTCAAGGAATATTATTTTTAAGTCATAATCTTGGGAAAATGTGATGGAACTATTTTTGGAAAAGTACCTGGACTAGAACAACACTGGAGGCCCTTGGGGCTAGTTCCTGTCCGTCAGCCTCCTCCTGAACCCCCTACCGAGGTGCTCTTTATCTTTATCTTGCTTGGTCACACCCAGAGGGGCTCAGGGCTCACACCCGGCTCAGTGCTCGGGCATCCCTGGTGGGGCTCAGGAGACCACATGGGGTGCTGGGGATCGAACTGGGTCAGCAGCATGAGGGTAAATGCCCTCCGGCCGTGCCGTCGCTCCGGCCCTGTTCTCGCTCTTTTCCAAGTGAGCAGCAGCGCGTCACAGACCCCCTGGGTCCTCTCTGACACGCAGCCAGTGCCCTGCAGAGGCCCTTGCCGGTGAGTCTCCTGCGTTTCTGTCCGGGACCCGGCCACCAGCCGCAGTGTCTGCAGGGGCAAGGGGCTGTCCTTGAGGGGCCCTGGGCTCGCCTCCTTGTGGGTGGGGGTGTCTGCCCCTGAGCGTGGTCTGGGGGCTCTGCCGGACCCCCCAGCCAGCTCAGCAGCCAGCTCCATCCCATGGCGGGCGTCTTGGCCTAGCGTTTCTCCAGCGCCACCTTCGGAGGCTTGTCCTAAGGCAGTGCTGAGAGAGCTGGACTCCCCCTTCCCCGCAGGCGGTGAACTGGGGTGTTGAAAGAAAGAAGGAGCTGGAGGAAAGAGAGAAGGGAGGTGGGAGGGAGGAGAGGAGGGAGGGGGGAGGGGGAGAGTGACCAGGGAGGGAAGAAGGAGGGGAGGTGGGAAGGGGCGAGGAGAGGCAGGGAAGGGGGCAGGGGACAGAGGGGCTTCCAGTCCCTGTCACTCCTCGTGAGTGGCTCTGTCCTGGCCCTGCAGGGCACCCCCTCTGCTCATTGAGGGGGCCAGGACAGCAGGCGGGGGCCGCCTCTTGTTCTAAGCACCGTTTGTTCCACATCTCTGCAGGACGGAGGCCCGGAGCAGCAGATCCCTCACACAGGAGAAGGCGCGAGCACTGGCCCTGAACGCTGAGGAGACAGCGACTCCTCCCTGGAGGAGGGAGAGGTTGCCTCGGCCCTCGGTGAGGGGATTGCGTGTGGCACCTCCAGCCTCTGGACTTGGTCCTTCCTATCTCCCAGTTCTTAGTCTCGATGAAGAAAGGGACCCACCTCCAGAGAAAGATGATTGAAATGTATTTCACCTTTCTCTCCCTCTCAAAGCTCCATGACCTTGTTGACCTTCTGTGGGGCCCCACCGAACCTCGGGCCAGGAGAGTGTCCAGAAGGAGAGTCCAAGCAGCGTGTGGCCACCGTGGGCTGCCCGGTCGGGAAGGGCCCTTTGTCCCCACTCCTGTGGAGCCCCCAGTGTCTGCGTCCATGGGGTGGTTTTATATCCCCCCTCTGCTCATCAGATTCCCAGGAAAGGAGAATTATAAGCGCACCAGGTAACGACATTGCCATAAAACCTTTCTAAAAAAGGAGCATTCATGAATTTCCCTGAATTAGTCCGAGTTACAGATTTCAAAATCTCAGACAAACTCTTGTTTTGTTGGCGCAGAAATTTTGAAATTCTAAAACTTGCATTGTTTCAGTGTTCAAAATGGCATGTGAGGCTAACAGTTCGTCGAAGGCGGCTTATAGTAATCATTACGGCTCTTCGAAGTGCCCACAAAATCGAGCATTTTAATTGCTGAGCAGAGGAGGGAGTGAGCGGCCATAAAACGCTCTGTGTGGAACACAAAGGTTTGTTTCACTGGAAAATGGTCCGAAATCATATGCCTTTTCCATCCCTTACGATGGGACAAGGGGCTGCTTACTTGGAATTCGAATCAAACACATCATTGCACGTTCACCTACATTTGAGCCGTATAAACATTTAATTAAGAATGAATGAAATATTGTACTGGAGCAAAATATAAATCAGAATCATCTGTTGGGCAGTTTCTGAAAGACGAGAGCTGTGTTCCGTTCTGTTGTGTGCGTTTGAACATGCACGCCATGATTTAGAATGGCAGGGAGCTTTCCTTGGACCTACTGCCAACCAGTTTTATGCAGAGTGTTATTCTAGAACACTACCTGCCTCTTGCCAAAGTACACACCAAATAACCTTCCCCCCGGGAATGATTTGCCCTCAGCTGCGGCCTTTGACTGGGTCTGGAGCTGTCGCCCATCACCCACCAGGAACGGCTCCGACTGGACCCCTGGACCAGAGCCCGAGCATGGCGGCCGTCTGTGCCTCATCAGAGTGCGTCTCTCCTCACTCACCAAGAGGACGCGATGCTGTGGCTTTTACATGTCGCCCTTGGAAACAATGAAAATGCAGTTAAGGATAAATAGAGAACATTTTTGATGCTTTAATATTCAAACTTATAAAGATGCTGTTAAAAATTGCTAACCATTTAATTTGCTCATTTGGCTAATTGACTTTGAAATAGTTTCTTGTTCTCTCCTATGTGAAACGGAGAGATTTATTTTCCAAATTCATTTCCTTTGTCTGTAAACTTACCTTGAGTGAGATGAAGCTCGCATGAAAACTATACTTCTTGTTTTGAGTGTATCGTTCCGAGAGCTTAGACAAAGACTTGCTGACCCACACAGCCACCTCTACGACCAAAGTATAGGACATCGTTAGTACCCCCAAGGTTCTAGTGTGGCCACCGGCAGTCCGCCTACGACAACCCCAAGAAGATTCCTTCCTGCAGCTCAATCATTTCTGGAAGGTCAGTAAGGACTCGTGGCAGGACCACTCTGCAGTGCAGTTGTTGGCTCCTTCACGGTCCAAGCGTTAGCTGACGCTTTGGAGACCAGTTAGTGGATTCAGTCTCACCTGATGGATGCAATGTGGCGTCTTGGAACGATGTTGTTTGGACATTGCCCTGTGGATCTTACTGTGCATCCTGTCCAGTACTAACTAGTGTTACCCAGAGAAACAGGACCGGAGAGAGAGAGAGAGAGAGAGAGAGAGAGAGAGAGAGAGAGAGAGAGAGGGAGAGATGGGGGAGGCAGACACAAGCATATACACAAACGCCTAGACACACAGAGTCTGGGAGAGACTAGAAGTGTGTGCTACGAAGCTGGCTCAGCCTGAAGTCCCGAGGTCTGAGGTCACGGGGGCAGAGGGGATGACCCCATGTCTCCGAGCAGCATGTGGGACGGGGACGAGTCTGGTTCTGGCCCACCCTCACAGTCCCCCAGGGGCTGCTGGAAACGTCTCTCCTCTGGGCGAGTGACATAGCCAGCTCCCATTAGGGGATGTAGGACATGTGTGTGTGTGTGTGTGTGTGTGTGCGCACGCGTGCGTGAGTGTGTGTGTGTGTGTGTGTGTGTGTGTGTGTGTATGTGTGTGGAGCCGAGGCCGGTATGGCTATGGGTAGAGAGAGTCAACTGGAAAAGCACAAACACAGTAAACATGTTGACTTTTTTCTTGGATGTGTGGAAGAAAAGTCGGAGGAAGGAGAGGGAATGGGTTTTCCAACTTTATGTTTGAGTCTTTGTTCCAAGAGTTGAGTCATTTATGACTTGAAAAATAAGGGGAAAAAGATAGCATTCACCACATGTTTGAATTCTATATGTGTTTTCCTTTGCGTCTGAAAGCAAAATCAAAATTAAATTAAATTAAAATTCTTATTCTTGCAGGCTCGATGTCTGGAAACCCCGGCTGGGTACCTGCTCCCAACCTGGCACCCAGAGGAGCCGCCGCACAAGAACAACACCACAGCGGCAAGGCCGCCTGCCCCAAAGAAAGTCTCATTGTCACTTAGAAGGGCCGCGCGCTCATTGGAAACGTCTGTGCACGCCATCCCAACGGCTTCTACGGTATTTTCATTTTCTAACCAAACATTCCAGGGAACTTTAAAATTGAATACGGACAAGTGCGTAGGTGCCCACCGTGGAGAGAAGGATTGGAAAAGGAAGCGGGGGACATTTATTTTCAGGATTGGTTCAATTTGTGGCAGAGCTGCTTGGTCCCGGGTGCTCACCAGAACCTTCAGGAAGGAAACCCTTAGAGCTTAGATTTTTGTCTAGATAAAAAGGCCTGGAACTCTCAGAGACGGAACCTGCCTCCCGTGGGAGGCTGCAGGTTAGCCACGACCCCTGAGTTTCCGTTCCAGTGTGACACGGGACCCTCCCCGGAAAGCTGGGATCTGGGTGGTCTGAGAGGGAGGATTTATTTCACCGGATCTCATTTAGTGATTTGTCTTTGCCATTAGGCCGCATATCCCGACCTTCTAACTGTATTAGCTCATACTAAAGTGCTCGTTCTCCAGTAGCTTTGATTATTATTCCTCCTAGAGTGCAATCTATAGTTATTGGGGGAGATGAATCTTCCCGAGGTAGCAAGAAAGAACATTAAAAATTTCTAGACTTATTAGAAAGTATTTGTTTTAATTATTAATTATCTAAATCTCATTACAGTGAGAGATGTGATACTTTGGGGAAATCATCTGAGGAGAGTGCAGTCTCCCACAGCCTTATTTATTTTATGTTCCACAATTGAATTCTACTAAGCATCATAAAAAAGATTAATATGCCAGAATTACCTTCATCCAGTAATTCTCAAGGATATTAGAACAAAAGCTGCCTTTTCACATTTTACATGAAATATTTCGTCATAACCTGTTACATATTTTGCCAAAAATAAATTAGTACACCAGATAATTTACTTTCACGTGCATTTCAAATACAAATAGAAACCATGCAAAGGGCTATAGAAATCCCAGCGCTCCTACAGATTTTTGTAAGTGAGTATTAACATAAAAATGGGTTTGATTTTATTTCGCAAGTGTGTTTTACTTTTAAGTTGCTTTCTTTTATCATTGCGTTGTCTATGAGCTGCCTCCTTTCCTCTGTAAAACAAGGTTAGGGAGAGAAAAGGATTAAACTATAAAACATTGGACATGAAACGTGCATGCTTAGGTTCCTCTAACACCAGAGTCTCTGGAAAGATCTGGGCTACAGCGCTGTGTGGCTGCTTTCAAGAGTTTGAGTCGGACCCCTGGCCCGTGCCTTTGTGTATCAAACTCAGTGGGAAGGGAGTGACCCCAGGTGGACACCATGCATGTTCCATCCATTCCATCACTGCCACAGGGACTTTCGAAACAAAAACTTAAACGGAAGCAGCACAGCTTTCAAGAGAGATGTGGGCCTCGTCTGGCAGGATGCAGGTCCATCCAGCAGTAGAAACGGGTTCCCGGGCTCGCCCCAGCACCAGCTGCTCTGCCGTCTCCGGGGAGTCCGCTCCAAGTCTCAGTGCTAAGTCAGGTGGGAGAGGAAGAATGGGAAACACTTTGGAAGACAAAAACCAAAAGTCAGGTGAAAACACACTGACGAACCAGACCTTAGAAAGGAATGAACAGACATGTAGTGACGTCCCTCTCAGAAGACATTGGGCCTTTGTGGGGCAGTGGGGGTGGGCTTCCCAATGTGGCTGGAAGGAGGCAAGAGCGCCACAGGCTGAAGGCTACAAGCCTCTCCCGGCAATTGGCACAACCCAGAGAACAAAGCCGAACAATGAAGAATTGAGAAACCCTTTTCACAGGGGTCTGAGTGACACAAGAGGCTGTTCCTTCAAAGCGTCCAGAGAACATCTATCAACGAAGACCACTTTGCAGGCCGCAAAGCAAACCTCAGCGAGCTAGAAATTAATGTTATCTGTGAAAAATGTAATCAGATTAGAAATGAATAACAAAATAATGGAAAAAAAACCCCTCAAGTTATTTGGAAACTGAGCCATGCTTCTGTTTTGCTTTGTCCTTGGACCACACCCAGAGGTGCCCAGAGTTTTTTTGGTTCTCCGGGCAGGGCTCCTGGCAGGCCTCTGACGGCCATATGCACTGCAAGGATCCAATCAGGGTCAGCTGCATGCAAGGCCCGCCACACGCTTTTAATTAACCCACGTGTCAAAGGCTACATCTGAAGGGGTATAAAAATACATTTTAGTGAAAAATTAAAATCCAGAAAAAGTGTATTAAGCAGAAATTTTACGACTCAGATACGTACATTAGATGCTGAAAACATAAGAAAATCTAAGCTCCTCTTTAGGAAATCTTTTTTAATTTGCAAAACACTGTAGCACGGTAGCACTGTCCTCCCATTGTTCATCGATTTGCTCGAGCAGGCCCAGTAACGTCTCCATTGTGAGACTTGTTGTTACTGTGTTTGGCGTATCAAATACGTCAAGGGTAGCTTGCCAGGCTTGAGAGGCAAGAAGTAATAAAGATAAACACAAAAATAATTCAAGAAGAAAGTAAAAATAACTGATGAAACTCTGTACAAGTAAGTGCTGACTCTATAAGAAAATCAAGATAATGCACAGACCTCAGGAACCCTCAAAAGGAGAAGAACAAAGAGACAAGCTGGTTTCCAAAGCTGTGCTGACATCAGATTAGAGGGAGATTAGCAATTATTAACTAGTAATTCTACGCATACAAACTAAACATCTACATTAAATAGACTGATTCCTCCAAATGCAACAGCAAGGATGGGCTGGAATGGGTGAGACCAGGCAAACCAAGTCGGAAGGAAAATGTCCATCGCTGATGATCTCATCATTTATGGGATGTGAGACAGAAAGCCAAGGAGCAAAGTCCTAGGACAATACACCTCATGCTCGGACACTGACCTGAAGCTCCTTACAGTGCTCCGTTAGAGGGCCACGCCTATGACTGAGAAGGAGTTAACTGGTACCTTGGGAGTGGTGTGAGGTGGTGTGTATTTGCAGGAGATGTGAAATGATACCCTTAGACTTAGTGACTTGTAAGGTAAGGTAAAGGTAAAGGCCCTCCTGTTCGTCGATTTGCTCGGGTGGGCCCAGTAACGGCTGGAGCGATAGCACAGCGGGTAGGGCGTTTGCCTTGCAGCCAGCCAGACTGGCCGAGCCGGGTTCGATTCCTCCACCCCTCTCGGAGAGCCCGGCAAGCTACCGAGAGTATCTCGCCCGCACGGCAGAGTGACTTGTATGCCAACATTATCTCAATAAATACATTAGTAAACACACAAGCTACTGCAATTCATGAATTACAAGACAAAATATGGAAAGTTGCGATAGCACAGCATTAGGACGTTTGCCTTGCATGCAGCCAACCCAGCCGAGCCAGGTTCGATTCCTCTGCCCCTCTCAGAGAGCCCGGCACGCTACCAAGAGTATCTCGCCTGCAAGGCAAAGCCTGGCAAGCTCCCCATGACGTATTCTATATGCCAAACACAGTAACAACAAGTCTCACAACGGAGCCGTTACTGGGCCTACTTGAGCAAATTGATAAACAACGGGAGGACAGTGACAGTGACAGTGACCATAACTTTTAAGGAAATTAACTTCATATTAATATTATGGATTCTCTAGCTCTTAAAAGATATCTATCTAAATCAAGGCAATCTTGTTACTTAATTTTACTAAACTTCCAAAATTAATCTGAAGTCTACATAACATCTCCTAGAAAAAGGAAGAATAGGGGCTGGAGCAATAGCACAGTGGGTAGGGTGTTTGCCTTGCAAGTAGCAGACCCGGGTTTGATTCCCAGCATCCCATATAGTCCCCTGAGCACCACCAGGAATGATTCCTGAGTCAATGAACCTGGAGTAACTCCTGTGCATCACCGAGTGTGACCTTTTTTGCAAAAAAAAAAAAAAAAAAGGGAAGAATAAAGTATGTTTTCCAGTTGACCCGTCAAAGAACGTATCACACAGACTCAACTCCACAGGAACAAAATAAACTACAAGCATCTTTAATACTACAGATATTGGCGAGCAGATTTCCGCAGTATATGGAAAGATGCTTATGATGTCGGTGGACCCCAAGGGGGGCTCTTGTGGAGCAGGGAGGAGAAAGACAGTCGCTTTCTCCCGATCTGCCTCTGCCAACTGGGACCCAGGTTACTTGTCTTGCTCACAGAATGAAATTTCAGGAGTAGACAAACAGTGAAGTAAAACAGATTTTATTTGGAGGTTTTGAAGGTGTGGAGGGTGAGAGATGTGGGGGAGAGAAAGAGAAAGAGAAAGAGAGAGAGAGAGAGAGAGAGAGAGAGAGAGAGAGAGAGTGGTGTGTGTGTGTGTGTGTGTGTGTGTGTGTGTGTGTGT
>JAOXYA010109046.1:0-10696 GCA_028565675.1 Sorex palustris | reverse complement strand
CTGTCTGTCTGTCTCTTTTGGGCATTGTGGTTTGCAGTATTGATACCGAAAGGTTATCCAGAATATCCCTTACCTACTTTTAACCCTCAGCTCTTGTCCTTCGTCACCATTCCCAGCTATTGCCATACTCGTCCCTTCTCTGTCTCACCTACCCTCAGCCCCACACACACTTGTGGTCAGTTCCAACCATTAACCAGTCCTCTCAGCCCGTTTTCCCTGGCCTTGGATATTATTCTTCTACTACAGACATATTTTTTTCTCTCTACCGCGAGTGAATGCAGTCATTCTTTAACTATCCCTTTCCTTCTGACTCATTGCACTCAGCATGATACTCTCCATGTCCACCCATTTGTAGGCAAATGTCATGGCTTCCTTTTCCCTGACATCGGACAGCCAGTTCTGAGCCCCAGTTCGGACAGCAGACAGATGCCGGGTGCAGACTGACCGTTCGTGGTGGCTCTCCTGTCCCGCCTTCCCTGCGTTCCCTCCCAGAACGTGTGGGCAGCACGTCTTAGGGAACGGATCAGCTGCTCAGGATTTCCCTCCCAGGGACATTAGAGGTATTAGAAGCCTCTGGTAATGAGGGTCCTCGAGCTGCAGCCTAAAGTACTGGAGTTCAGTCTAAAGTACCAGATGAGCCCGGTGACATCCCTCTTTTTGGCCAGGGCATTTTTGTTTGAGTTTTCTTTCTCAGAGCCAGTGAGTACTATGGCAGGAAGGTTTTTCTCCTAGGAGAAGCCGACAGTTGCTCATTTGGGGTGTGTGAGGGGGAGGGTAGTCACACCTGGCGATGCTCAGGGGTTCCTCCTGGCTCTGCACTCAGGAATGACTCCTGGCGGTGCTCGGGGGATCATATGGGGTGCCAGAGATCGAACCTGGGTCAGCCACATGCAAGGAAGGTGCCCTCCCTGTGGTAGCTCATTCTTAAGCCCCACCCCCACCCCTAGGCCAGAGCATATCACTGTTTCTAGAGTGATCCCAGGGGCTCAAGGAGCTTTCAGCTGAGCCTTCTGAGGGACAGCCAGTCCTGGAAAGGGTCCCTCTGTTTATTTTGGCAGTGGTCACATGATGACCATCACATGGTCAAGTGATGGTGCAGACAAGTCTCTCTGGGCTACCAGGAGGGGCTCCCATGTGAACTACTTGAACCCTGGAATCCAGAAACTCTTGTATAGTGACTGAGAATGTTTTGTGAGGGAAATTTACTGCGACACATGAAAACACATGTTAATGGTGTAGAAGTGTGTAACTCACTGCTTTTGTTCACGAGTGCTTTGAATGCTGCGGGTATAAAGCCTCACCCCTCCCTTCTACAAGGGAGATGTGATTACAGCTTCTTGGGTGAATGAGCTTTATTGAGGTCTTTTTTTTTATTATAGAAAAGGAAATGAAATATTGAAAGACTTTTAAGTACTCCACTTTATAGAACTTCTCTAAGAAAACCTAGGAAAATCGCTCTCTTCCATCTGTTTTCCACCATTTTGCTTGTTATATTTGGTACCAGTGCACTTTTAAAAATCGACATCTGTTTTTATTATGCTTCATTTTCACAGATGTGTATAAATTAACCTATCTATTCTTCGTGTGGGCCAGGCAGCATTTAGCATCTTGGGTTTTTGACATTTGACACAGAGGCCACTGCAATTCATCAGGTTTGATGCTTTCCACTCGAGTCATGTTTAACTTGTGAATAAGGTTAAGTAGATACAGTGTGTCCCATGACGCGACTGACCTTAGCCGAGTCCTGCCAACCCTGTGGTCCTGCTGACTGTCCTTCCTGAAGAATGAGTGGGCCGGAGTGACTGGTTTGCAAGAACCCTCCCTGCTCTGAAATGTCAGAGCCCCGAGCCTGAGTAGCTGATGGTTCCTCATCTCTTTCTTTCACATCCAGGAAAAGAAGATGCAGATGCACCTGCCACCGGCGATGATGGCGCAACCGCGGCACCGGACATGGGAGCTTCTCCGGAGAAGGCCCCGCAAAGATCAGCAAAGGTCATTGGCTCCAGATCCTCACCACAAGGCTTTTGGCTCTCGCGGAGCTCCTTGTCGGAGGTCCCCTGCCACCCAATTAGGGCTGTCTGTGGTCAGCTGATCAGAAAAGCAGTGGAAACAAATCCAAAAAGTGAACTTTAAAAAAAAAAAGCCTCTCTGTTATCTTCCTGTCTGTATGGGAAGGATCAAGACCTTTTCTTGGACCATGGGGCTGTTTTGATGCAAATCCTGTAATTTTTTTTTTTCCCTTTTGGGTCATACCTGGCAATGCACAGGGGTTTCTGCACTCAGGAATTACTCCTAGCGGTGCTCGGGGGACCATATGTGATGCTGGGAATCGAACCCAGGTTGGCCACATGCAAGGCAAATGCTCTCCCTGCTGTGCTATCGATGCTCCAGCCCCAAATCCTGTAATTTTTTTTTAACTTCAGTCACACTCATCTTTCCTTTTTCACTGGTTTTTGGGGTCACAGGCTGGTGGTTCTTGAGGGCTACACCTGGCTCAGTGCTTGGGAGTTATTCCTTGCTGTACTTGGGAGATCAAGTGGTGCTGGGGTCAAATCCACGGCCCCCACATCCAAAGTATGTGCTCCAGAATTTTCAGCTCCCTTCCTGATCCCTAGACTTGATGACAACATTCGTGATTTCCAGTTTTGTTTCTTTCAAGTGCAGTAAGAATTTAGACACGACGAAGCACCATGGAAATGAAACTCTATGAAACGTCTCCTAGAGTTTTAGTTTTTGCTACGAGTTTTTATTGTCGTGCCCGTAATAATTAAAAAGTCGGTTTTTCAAAGCCCTTGGACTTTTCCCAAAGTGAGCGTTTCAGTTGTAGGAACAGTTGTGTCGCCCCCTTGCCTATAATTCACAGAATTGTGTTTCCTCCTGGGGATACCCACAGCCATGTCCAGCTCTACTGAGGCTCCTGGTGAGGGAGGATCCCTCAGACCAGGGAAGGCAACTTCCCCTCCATTAGCAGTCAGGATGGTGTCTCGCATGCTCCTCAGGGCGCTTGTAGGTCCTACTCACACACTGCAGCCCCTCCCGCTGGTTCTCTAGTGCTCCATGTCAGCAGGATGGAAGCCCCTTGACAGTGGAGTGCCCGGGGGCGTCTGCCTCGCCAGCCAGTGCCTCGTCTGCCTGTGCCAGGCATCCCGAGGCTCCTTCCCAAGGGGCCGTGTCCGGCAGAGTGGAGGCAGCACCAATCCTGGGCCCCGTGCCTGCGGTTCTGGCTCTGCTCGGTGGGGCCCTCGCTCGCTGTTGGTCCTGGTCTTCCTGTCTTCATAAGGTTTTGCCAAACAGCACAGGTATGCAGGATTCCCTCTGTGACCAAACCGCTTCTATTGCCAGCTCACGCATGGGTGACAAATACTTCCACCCCCAAAACGCCCAAGGCCCGGCCCTGACTGCAGTCCTGGCCCTGCGCCCCCCCCCCCCCGGTGCTGGAAAGGGAAAAAAAGAACAAAATCCCACCTGGGATTTTGAGCACTGAAAAGTAGAGTAGCAAATAAAATACTTGTTAACAGATCAGAGATGATTCGGCATAGAAATAGTTCATCTGAGGTCAGTGACTGGAACTGACCCAATTTGACAGAGAGAAAATAGAATGAGAGGGAAAAAAGACCATTTCCTGCAATTGGGGGACCATGAAAGAGATCCCGTTTTCAGGTAATTGGAGTCAGGAGAGGATCGGGAGAGCAGGTCTGAAAGGATAGGAATCGGAGGGCGTTTCAGAATTCCCTCCGAGATTGGCAGCCCTGGCAGCATTGAAGGACGTGAGTGTGTGGTGTGACACACACCGTTGCCGTTTCTCTGTTCTCACGGGCCTGTGGCTTGCGTTCAGGGCTGGAGTAGTGATACGGTGAAGGTGTTCATGGCGAGCGCCGTGGAGGGCCCCGAGTGCTGAGGCACTTGCTGCCCGGCCAGAGCCTTACAGAGTCCGGGAGCGTCTCGGGGAGGGAGGAAGGAGGCAGGCTGGATAGTCGCTAGCAGACATGGAGAGTGGACGGAGCCAGCTCTCGGGCCTCGTCACGGCAGGAGGGGTGTACTTGAAAAAGCAACTGTTCCCTTGTTTCCTGGAGACAGTGCTGTGGCCTGTGGAGGAAATGTCAGGGGTCTGACCTCTAAGTTTGGGCGGCTGGGAAGATAGCACAGGGGCTGACGCACTGCCTTGCACGTGGCATACCCCACTCGGCTCCCTGGCACCACCAAGCACATAGGGTCCCCCAGCACCACCAGGCATGATCCTCACGCACAGAGCCAGGAGTAAGCCCCGAGCACCGCCGGGCGTGGGCCAACGCTCCCCGTTCTCCATACCCCAGAGACGTAGGTCTTGGTTGTAGCCCAGCGCCTGCGTGCGTGTGTCCCGTAATCTCGCCTTGGTGGCAGGAGAGAGTGGGAGACCAGGTGCTCGCCTCACATGTGACCGACCCAGCATGAGTCCCGCACCCAGAGCCAGGAATAGGCCCCAAGCATTGCTGAGTGTGGCCAGAACCTCACCCCACCCCACCAAAAAAAAAAATCAAAAGTTAAAAACCCAACAAAGATTCTGGTGGCTTCCGTGGAGACGGCTTCCCCGGGCTCCGGCCGCTGACCTGACCACCGGGCTGTTCTCTGGGCTTGCAGGTGGTTTACATCGTCGAGAAGAAACACTCGCGGGCAGCGACGGGCTTCCTCAAGCTCCTGGCTGATAAGAACAGTGACCTGTTCCGGAAATACGCCCTGTTTTCTCCCGTGGACCACCGTGTCCCCCGGGTGTATGTGCCTCTCAAGGACTGTCCCCAGGACTTGGTGAGCCGACCCAAGGATTACGCCAACACGCTGTTCATCTGCCGTATCGTGGACTGGAGGGAGGACAGCAATTTCGCTTTAGGGTAAGTGACCCCTGCTGGGGTGCGCAGCCTGGGCAGTACTGGGGGGGGGGGGCTTCCCGCCAGCTTTTGGTCTTTACCTTTATCATTGCCTTATAAAAGCTTAGGAGTTTGGCATACTTGAGTTCTGGTTCTTAAGAAAGTGCCCTTAGCTCCAACCTCAGCCAGTCACCAAGGGATTCATTGAGTTGTCAGGTAATCACCTTTTGGGGTTTGGGTTGTTTTTTGGGGGGGTGGGGGGTGGTATTTGTTTGTTTTGGTTTGGTTTGGCATAAAAAATATAAGCGCATTGTGTGCCTCTGCATCTTTCCTGTCCTGAGTCCTGTTTGTACTCGTGAACTGCATGGAATTTATTGCCTTGAATAATCAGGCTCCTCGATTCCAATGCGAGTGATAAAATATGCAGGCAGCCCGGGTATGTCAGGGAGGCCAGGCTCGCACCCGGGAAGGCATGTGGGGATGATGGTTTGGGCACCGATCTTCAGAGGCTCTTCCAGTGGCATGGAAAACAGAGTTGCCTTGCCAAAAACGTGTCCAAGGCCCCGTGTTTTCACCAGTCCCTCGGGGATATAGCTTCCTCCTTGCAGAGCCTCCAGGGCCCTGGTCACACACTCACCCGCCTCCTCCCTAGAGGGGCTCTTCGTTTGAAGCGGCCAGTAGCAGGCGGGGACGGGAGCCCATTATTCCGGGCGGCGCGTCTGCTCCATGCTTCCCCACGAGTGGGTGAGCATAAAGGCGTGCGGGCTCCACAGAGTCGGTCCTGGCCCTCGGCTCTCCGTCCGGCTTGGGCAGTGCTCGGTGACCAGCCACCACGGGCTGCTCTCATCAGGCACCTACCCTCCCCTCTGTCGCTGGTCAGTGGCATGAGCCCAGATGAATCTGCGTGTCACACTGTGCGGCTTAAGCAGCGCCATCCCATTTGAGGGGGACACCCCGGCTTTCCGCGCTCTCGGGGCCTCTCGGAGCAGTCGGACTCTCTCCGTTTGTTCTCGAGCGGGTGATTGCAGAGTCATCATTTTCGAGCCCGACCCGCCGTCCAAGAGTGACGTCAGCCCCTTGAGCCCCACAGAGTCGTTCTCAGAAGCGCGCCAGTTTCTCAGCCTCCGCCCAGAGGCTCGGGGCTGGCCGGGCCACCTGCCCCGCCGATGGTGCCCAGCACCCTGGGAGGAGGGGAGGCCCCACACAGGAGCGGAAATCCAGCCCGGCCCTTATCTGCCCGGGACAGGGCCCATTGTGGGCCTGATTGGAGCGTTTCCTGCACGCCTGGGTGGGAGGGTGTAGTTCGGGAAGCTTCTTCGAGGCTGCCTCTGCAGTGCCTGCCACCGCATCGCTGTGACGTCATCAGGCCCTCTCTGTGCGCTCCCCCCCTCGCGTCATTCCCAGGGGTCAGGCCTGCGGGTCATCAGGGTGCTATTTAGCAGAAGAGCCCAGCAGCAGGCCTGTGGGAAATACGACAGTCCCGTCCTTACAGGGGCAAGGGCCGGACCCCCTTCATACAGCCTTTCCCAAAGGCTTCTGGGCGTTCATGTGGGAAAAAACCCTGCAGACCCCGTGAGAAACCGCGTCTCCGCATGCAGACAAGACGCGGCGGGTTTTGCTGAGGAAGTTGGCGGGTGGGGCCGCAGCTGTCGAGCGAGCGTGTTGGTGGTCGCCTGGCCGTTTTGTTCTGGCTATCAGTTACTGATCTTTAGGGCCTGAGGTCACTGTTTCCCACTCAGAACACGCCGTGCCTGTGGCCCGCGTTTCCTCGGTGCCCTGTGCCAGGCTCTGGCCAGGAGTGGGGAGGCAGCGCTCCCTGGTGTGAGAGCTGGCCTGCCAGGGGAATGCGTCTGGATTAACCCTGCAGTGTGTCCTCCAGACGCGCCCAGTGCTCATGCAGTGTCCCCGTTGGACTCCTTTCTCTGGGGCCTGTTACTGAAGACGCCAGGACGAGCGTCCTTGGTTTCTGCATTGGGTTGGACCCACTGCTGGATTTGTACAGAATGTCACGGGGTAAATCGGAGTTTCAGAAACGGAGCCCCTGGGGGCGGAGCAACAGTGCAGTGGGGAGGGCGCTTGCCCTGCCCACAGCCAACCTGGGTTCAATCCCAGGGATCCCGCACGGTCCCCGAGCACAGCCAGGAGTGATTCCTGAGCGCAAAGCCAGGAGTGACCCCTGGGCGCTGCAGGTGTGGCCCCTAAACAGTTAAAAAGAAATGAAGGGCCGCCTTGAGCTCATTCACTAAAAGTGGGGTTGCTGTCAGAAATGGTGCTTTCCCAAACCCAGCACGGATCCTGGGAGGAACGCAGAAAACCCAGGGTGGCCAAGGGCCCGTGGCTCCTCTCTCCACCCCCAGCCCGCCTCACAGCCCCCAGAGTGACCCCTCTGCAGGCCACGCACCAATGTTAGGCCAGGGGTTTCCAGTCTGATGCCTGTGGCCAGCACCATGTGGTCTCCGTGTGACCCTGCAGATCTCAGGGGAGGTCAGGGCTGCGGCTCCTGTTTGCTGGGGGTTGCAGGGAGGGGGTGGGAGGAAGGTGGGCTCCGTTTCTGGCAGGGCAAACTGAGGAAGAGCTAGAGCACCTCTGGGTAGGAAATCCTGCTGTCTAGCCCCACAGTGGTTTTTGTGGGTCAGTCGCTGTCACCAACCGCGGGGACCAAGGTTGCAGGAACTGCCGCCCGTGAGTGGGAACCGCAGGTGGTGCGCCGGGGCCCAAGCGTGAGGGCGCAGAGGGGAGTGGCCTGTGACGGCTGCTGCAGCACCGAGCTGAGCCACGCACCCTACGGGCCTCTGGAGGAGGGAAACGATGCTGGGAGTTAAGAGGCGAGGGGAGGGGGGCCCGGCTTGGCCCCAGGAACCGGCGAGTCTGAGGAAGCCACAGGTGCAGGGACGAGAAGGTGACCCTGCAGACGTGCCGGCCAGAGGGGACAGAAGGGGCCCAGCGTCCTGACTTGGTGGGAAGTAGAGAATGATGGCCTTGAGCCATGGTCTTCGAGAACCCCGACTCCGGCTTGCCCCACACACGCCCCACTCACCCCAGGGGCCACCTGGAACCCTGATTCGGGATGACCCTGCGCACTCACCCCAGGGGTCACTGGGAACCTCGACTCCGGCTGCGCCCGTGCACCCCGGCAGCTGTGCTGGCCGCGGCAAGCCCCTGCGCGCTCCATTGCCTTTCCCTGCAGCGTCCTTCTCTCCTGCTGTGCCGTGACATCCTGACGCTTCGACCCCGACATCCCCTTGAGAAGCGCACCCTGACTGCGTGCTCCCTGCTGGTCCTCCCTCATTTCTAGTCATGCTGCCATCCCAGCTGTCCTGCATGCAGTGTCATCCCTCACATAAGGGCTCACCTGGGGCGAGCTCCCAAGGGATGTGGCTGTCCCACGTACGCTGGCCAGCTTCTCCCGTGGGCTGGTGAAAAGGATTCGGTGGCCCCAAGGTCTGCAGCCAAGCCGACTCGGAAGACTTGGAAGAGGTGGCGCCACAGGGCAAGTTAGGAGAGAAGCCTGAGAGCCGCCTTTCGTGAACGCCGTGTGGAGCCCCGAGTTCAGAATCTGTGGCAGAAAGCCGGAGCACGTAGATGACATGTGTGACCCGACTGGGGCTGGCACAGGCCAGCCCGGTCTCAGGAGGCCCCTTTGGGGTGTTGCATCTCGGGCAACCCCGGGGACACTTTGGTGAAGCCTGTCAGGGATCCAGAGGGTCACAGTCGTGGCAGCCACAAACAAGGGCCTCCGTCACAACACCACGTCTCCCTGGGTACCCTTTGGTGTCTCAGAAACCCTGTCTGTGGGGCGTCCCTGCTATTCAGTGTGTGTGTGTGTGTGTGTGTGTGTGTGTGTGTGTGTGTGTGTATACGTGCACACGCGTGAACACAGTGCACGATTGTTTTTATTGAATGAAATTTACTTCGATTTGAGAGGAGAGAAAGGGGGCTTGTCTGGAGTGGAACTAGGCGAGCAGAGAAACCTAGAGGCCAGCAAGAGAGGGTGAGGTAAGAGAGGACCCGACGGGAAGAGCAAGCCCGGGAAGATACAGCTTCTCACCGGCTAGTTCTCTCCCCCGACACCTAGGAAGCCCCCGGCGCATGTGAGGGGACTCTAGTTTTGCCTGCAGCTTTAGTTGGAGGGGCTTCCTGCCTCTCCCAGGCCTCTCCCCTGTGGGCCTTGTGTGGTCGGCAGCCCAGCTTCTCTCCCAAGCCCACACCGCTTCCTCCTCGGTTCCGTGGTTTCTCCTCAAATCGTCAAGGCTCGACCTGGAAGAAAGCGGAAGCCTCTCCCGGGAGCCGCATGTGAGGACCCAGGCGCGTTTCCCGGCAGCAGAGCAGACGCTGAAGTCGGCCAGAGAAAACACTTGCTCATTTTCTTTCTTGTCCTCTTTGGAGGCTTGGAGGGGAAGGGCCATTGCACACACGGCCGGCTTGGGAGATCTGTGTCGGACGGGAGTTGTGCAGGGTTCTCTGGGGAGTGAATGAGGCACTGCAGGTTCTGCCGGCATCGTGACCCGAGTGGGAAGGAGGTTCTGAGCCCTCGGGAGCGGGGACGGGCTGGGCTCGGGTCTGTTCTGGGATCTTCCCCGCCAGCAGCATCAGGTGTCGGTCATCACGCTCTTGGGGCCTTGGCTGACGGGTGGAGTTCGTTAGCTGGAGCCCCGTGCTGGAGGAGGAGGTCACCAGGTTTCTCTCAGTTCTAAGCAGGAGCAGCAGGTGGGTGACGGGTGGGTGGGAGCCCCCCAGGGAGCCTGGCTAGCCTAGAGGCAGCTGCTCTCCCGCTCCTGACTGCCCACCCGTCGCGGAGGGCCCCTCTGAGCGCCTGCCTTCCCGCCCTTTCCTGGGGGGCGATCTTGGCTGGCGGTCGGCCCAGGCTGAGGAGGGGGCTCCCTTCAGCGACTGTCGGGCTCCACCTGGTGGCCTCTGCAGATCAGCTTCGGGAAAAGCGACGCCCTCAACATCCACTTCAGGGTCAGAACAGAGAACTTCCTGAGCAAGGGAGGGAAAGGGGCTGGACAGAGGCCTCCTTACCCTGGGGGTTGGCCCTCTAGCCGTTGCAAGCACCAGGTCCCCACACACTGGTCACCTCCCTCGTCACGGCTCATGCGTCATCTTGAAAATCCCGCATGGGAGTGTCAGCGAGTCCCAGCACCAGGTGCTTCCCTCGGACCCCTCCACGATGACGCCGCCTCCGCCTCCTCGACTTGGTCGCTCAGGTCTTTACTCTCCGACCTCGGGGTCCTTCCTGGCAGCGTCTCTAAGTTAGGGGGGGCACCGAGGCCGGGGAGGGGTGCTTGCCTCGGCGTCACTCACGCGTGTCTCGCTCCACCCGCAGATTCCAGGGCTCTATGATCATATGGTTTTTATCTTCTCTTTTATTGATATGATGGATTATATTGATCCACTTGCGAATGTTGAACCATCCTTGCATCCCCGGGATGAATCCCACTGGGTCCTGGTGTATGATCTTTTTGATGAGTTGTTGAGATTCTATTTGTTAATATTTTGTTGGACTGGGGCAATAGCACAGCGGGGAGGGTGTTTGCCTTGCACGCGGCTGACCCGGGTTCTATTCCTCTGTCCCTCTCGGAGAGCCTGGCAAGCTACCCAAAGCATCCCGCCTGCACAGCAGAGCCTGGCAAGCTCCCCGTGGCGTATTCGATATGCCAAAAACAGTAACAAGTGGAGAAGTTACTGGTGCCCGCTTGAGCAAATCAGTGAACAACGGGAGGACAGAGCTACAATGCTACAATAATTTGTTGAGGATCTTCGCATCCATTTTCATCAGGGATATCAGCCTGTAATTTTGGTTTTTTTTTTTTTTTTTTTTTTTTTGTGGTGTCTCTGTTTGCTTTTGGTACCAG
>JAOXYA010109035.1:0-10696 GCA_028565675.1 Sorex palustris | reverse complement strand
CAATATGCCAAATACCAGTAACAATGATGGGTCTCATTCTCCTAAAGAGCCTTGAATATAATCTCAGGGCTAGGATGGAGGAGACGTTACTGGGGCCTGCTCGAGGCAATCGATGACCAACAGGATGATTTGTGATTTGTGTGTTTGGGGGAACCACACCCGGTGGTGTTCAGGGCTGGTGGTGGCAATGGTGGTGATGATGATGGTGATGGTGGTGATGGTGATGATAATAGTGATGATGGTGATGGTGACGGTGGTGATGGTGACAATGATGATGGTGATGGTGGTGATGGTGATGGTGGTAATGGTGATGTGACGATGATTGTGACGATGGTGATGGTGACGATGGTGATGTGATGGTGACAATGGTGATGTGGTGGTGACGATGGTGATGGTGACGATGGTGATGGTGGTGATGGTGGTGATGATGACGATGGTGATGTGATGGTGGTGATGGTGATGATGATGGTGGTGATGGTGACAATGGTGATGTGATGGTGACGATGGTGATGTGATGGTGGTGATGGTGATGATGGTGGTGGTGATGGTGACGATGGTGATGGTGATGTTAGTTAGTGATGGTGACGATGATGGTGATGGTGACAATGGTGATGTGATGGTGGTGATGGTGATGATGATGGTGGTGGTGATGGTGACGATGGTGATGGTAATGATGATGGTGATGATGGTGATGGTGGTGATGGTGACGATGGTGATGATGATGGTGGTGATGGTGACGATGGTGACGGTGATGGTGATGATGATGATGGTGACGATGATGGTGACGATAATAGTGTTGATGGTGATGATGATGGTGGTGATGGTGATGGTGACGATGGTGATGTGATGGTGCTGGTGGTGCTGATGGTGATGATGATGGTGGTGATGGGGTAATGGCAATCGTGATGATGGTGATGGTGTTGGTGGTGATAATAATGACGAGGATGGTGCTGATGGGGATGGTGGTGAGTCTGACCATGGTGGTGGTGGCAAAGCCACCGGCCCATCTTCTCTCTCCTCCATATTCCTCACTTCCATCTTGACCATGAGGGCGACAGAGGGCAGACTGGGGTGTTGGAGGCCCTCGGGGTAAAGTCCCCCTGTTCTGGAGGACGACTGGGCTAACGGTGGCATCTCGGGCCACGTCCCTGAGTCAGGCCCCGGGACCAGAGATGGGGAGAGGACAATGGCACTTCCCTGGGAATGTCCACATCCCTTTGGACCTGGCCGGACCTGTGGTCCTGCCCGTGTCGAGTCCGTGCCCTCTGAGCCTGCTCTCCGGACCCTCCGTCCAGCAAGAGGCCAAGCCTGGGCGCTTCCTGCGAGCTGGTGCTGCCAATGCCTCACCCACCAGGCCTGGGGCAGCGGGAAGCCGGCGGGCGGCACTGCCCTCTGGGCCCACACCCAAACTGGGCACGGCTAACGTCTCGTCTGCTCCTTCCCACCCAGAGCTCAGCCCCTTCCCCTTCTCACAGCTGCCCCCGGGACCCTGCACGCGTTTGTTTGTTCGAGCGATAAATCTAACTGGGCCTCGGTCCTGGAAGTGGCCTCAGCTTTGGCGCTTGTCCCTAAAGAGAAGGGACAGGGTGCGGAGGTCGGGCCCGGGGTGATAAATCGAGGCGTTAAGGCTCCTACCTTGGGGTCTGTTACCGGGATTGCTTTTAGCGTTGCGGCAAAAACAGCACAGGCACTTAAGGAAATCAAGCACCCGGGGTCACAGCTCAGACATCAGCCACTGAGCCGGGAGGTGCCGGTGAGGCCCGTATTGGGTGCCCCGGTGGGGGCGCGGGGGTGGGGCTGGCGGATCAGAGGCGGGTGGGCCCCAGGCTGCTCCGAGGGGCTGGAGACCCGGCAGGAAACAGGCGAAAGCGTGTCCCCTCCAGGAAGCCAGGCAGCGGGGGCATTCATCAGGGTGCAGGGGCACCCACCGGTGTGCAGTGCCTGCCCTCGGTGAGCGCAGGGCAGGGAGGAGGGGAGCGTGGAAGGAAGCCATCGGGGGTCCTCAGAATCCCGAAACCCAGAGCAGCGAGCTTCCTACATCCAAGCACAGGACCCCACCTGTGCCTTCCCGCCCCTCAGAAAGGGGAGCCCGGGTGCACGCAAGGGAAGGTGCGGAGGGTGAGCAGAGTGGACACAGGAGGAACGCATAGAGTTAGGGAGACATGGGGTTAGGGACCGAGTGATGGGGTTAGGGACCCTGTGGGATTAGGAACCCTGCGGGGTTAGGAACCGTGTGATATGGGGTTAAGGATCGAGTGATGTTAGGGACCCTGTGGGGTTAGGAACCCTGCGGGGTTAGGAACCGTGTGATGTTAGGAAGCCCATGGGGTTAGGGACCAAGTGATGTTAGGGACCACCTGGGGTTAGGAACCCTGTGGGGTTAGGAACTGTGTGATATTAGGAAGCCCATGGGGTTAGGAACCGAATGATGTTAGGGACCCTGTGGGGTTAGGAACCCTGTGGGGTTAGGAACCGTGTGATGTTAGGAAGCCCATGGGGTTAGGAACCGAATGATGTTAGGGACCCTGTGGGGTTAGGAACCCTGTGTGGTTAGGAACCGTGTGATGTTAGGAAGCCCATGGGGTTAGGGACAGAGTGATGGGGTTAGGGACCCTGTGGGGTTAGGAACCCTGTGGGGTTAGGAACCGTGTGATGTTAGGAAGCCCATGGGGTTAGGGACCATGTGAATTTAGGGCCCATGTGGGGTTAGGGACTCGGTGAAGTGAGGCCTCTGTGAGGGTAGGGACCTCATTAACTACAGAACATCTGTTAGGTCGGGGCGGCTGTTAGTTTTGGGGGCTGTCAGTTGGGGGGCTGTTAATTTGAGGCTGTTACTTTGGGGGCTGTTAACTCTGGGGACAAGCCCCAGGCCCCGTCTGTGCCCCCCTAAGGTCATGGCGAGACTCAGACCGGGCGCAGAGCCCTCGGTGCCAGCCTCCCTGATGCCCACAGCCCTCCCCGCCGTCATTAGCCGCTGATTCTCCTCAGTCCCGACACTCCGCCCCTGGGGCCCGTCACTGCGGGAGGCGCAGCGTTCAGGTATCAGCAATTACCGCCGTTCGCGATACCCCTGAGATCTCTGCCTGATGGGAACAGTCAAAATATTCCGGGTGACGCGGTGCTGAGATTCCCCACCACCGTCACCCCCGAAGGAGTCCCCCGGGGTCCCCTGGGGTCCCCCACAGTCTCTGAGGCCCGGGGGATGCTCTCGGGCCTCTGCCCATCCCCCCCACTCGGCAGACAGCGTGTCCGGACCCGCCGCAGTCCAACCTCCCAGCCAGGATGCCCCCAGAAGAACACGCGTGCATGTGACTTCCCGCCCTTGAATCCCACGGCGCGGGAACCGTGAGCGCCTCTGGTGCCCAGCAGGGGGCGTGGTCCTGGCGCCGTGCCCAGGCTGAGGGGATTCTCCTGCTGGCCGAGGGGAAGAGACGCTCGGGTGGGCCTGACCCCTGCCGGGCTTCAGTGGCCCCTCAGACAGGCCTCAGGGCACAGGGTCCCCTGCCCCCACCATGCACACACAGCCCCAGACCTGGGCCCGCGGGAGCCCAACATCTCAGCACACACAACTGGCACCAAAGGACAGATGAAGGGGGTGCAGAGGGCACGCGAATGGGTGTGGAGGTGTGGTGTGAACACATGTGTGCTCCTGTGTGTGTACCCACACGTCTACATGCCAGTATGTGAGGCTGTGTACATGTGCAATCATTTGCGTCCATTTGTGCAGGCACGTGTGGTATATGTGCTCATGTATGTGTGCACGCACATGCGTGCACGTGTATGCTCACGTGTGCACCCGTGTCCATGTGTGCATGTACGGATGTGCTCTCACGTGTGCATGTACAGCGTGTGTACCTGTATGTGCATGTGTGTGCAGATGCATCGTGTACATGGATGTGTGCACGTGTGTTAGCACGTGTGCATGTGTGCTCGTGTGTGCACATACGTGTGCTCATGTGTGCACCCATGTGCATTGTGTGCATGTACGCATGTGTGCTCACATGTGCATGTGCATGTGTGTAGATGCATCGTGTACATGGATGTGTGCATGCATGTTTGCATGCATGCATGTGTGCTCGTGTGTGCACATATGTGTGCTCACGTGTGCACCCGTGGGCATTGTGTGCATGTATGAATGTGTGCTCACATGTGCGTGTGCATGTGTGTGCAGATGCATCGTGTATGTGAATGTGTGTACACATGTTTGCACGCACGTGTGTGTGCTTGTGTGTTCACCCATGTGCATTTGTGCATGTACACATGTGTGCTCACGTGTGCATGTGCATGTGTGTAGATGCATCATGTACATGAATGCGTGCACGCACGTTTGCTCGCGTGCATGTGTGCTCGTGTATGCATGTATGTATGCTCACATGTGCACCCGTGTGCATTGTGTGCATGTACACATGTGTGCTCACGCGTGTGCATGTGTGTAGGCGCATCGTGTACGTGAATGTTTGCACGCACATTTTCACGCGTACATGTGTATTCATGTGTGCGCATATTCACATAGGTACATAATGTTCAACTGTTCACGCGTGCTAACAGGTGCCTTGTGCATGTATGTTCATAGTGTGCACAAGCATGTGTGTGCAGATACGCTGCACGTGCTCCTACCCGTGTGCGTGTCTTCATTCAGGACCCGATGCTGCCTCTAGGACACGGTTGCAAACTTGACAGAATTCGCTGGTGCCCATCAGTGTGCAGGCAGCAGTCGGACTCATGGGCTGCCCACCGGGAAGGCTGGACTCTGGGCGATTCTCGGGACACCAAGTGCAGCCGTGCTGAGGCCCGTCCCCTGGGACCCTGGGGTGCCCGTCACTGCCACATACAAGGCGAGCGCGTCTGCAGAGCCCCCAGACACTCCCGCACGCATGCGCAGGGACTGGGGGGCCGGAAGGGCCACTCACCGGCCCTCGGGGAAAAGCTGTCCCTCGCCTGGTGCTTCTGGTCACACAGTCTGCAGACTGGCCACGGGCAAGGGCCAGGGCCTGCTGTGTCCGGCTGTGGACATGGGGCAGCGGCCAAGCTAGACCTGATGTCCATGTCCATGGAAGGTCCCGGGAGTCCGTCCTGAGGGAGGGGCTCCAGATCCTGGGCCTGGGATGGGTCAGTGCCCGTGGAGGGTCCCCACAGAACTGCAGACCCTCCCTGGGGAATCATTTCAGCCCCGGGCGCTCACTCCAAGCTGGTCCTTCGTGTCCATGGGGTCTTCCACCCACCCAGAGTGACCCCCAGACAGCCCCCTGCCCGGCCAGCCTGCAGGCATTCTGACGGCGACCGATGTCCACCTGCACTCGGCCCCGCAGAGCCCCCGGCGGGTACAGGCCTGGAGGGGACAGAGTCTCGACCGAGGGGACACGCTGCCCACAGCTGACCCCATCCCTGGGCCCCAGGGGGTCCTGAATTTCAGTCTCCAGGTTTGTTGTCTTATCCGGGGGGGAAGGGTGACAGGTCACACCTGGTGATGCTCGGGGCTGACTCCTGGCTCTGCACTCAGGGATCACTCCTGGCGGTGCTCAGGGGACCCTATGGGATGCCGGGGATCGAACCCGGGTCGGCCATGTGCGAGGCCAGCACCCTCCCTGCTGTGCTGTTGCTCCAGCCCGCCAGACCCTGTCTTAAAGGCCAGCAGCCCTGCCTCACTGTCAGGGAGAAGTCCCCAGCATGACCACCCAGGCCACCCGTCTGCGGTGGTGAGTGATCAAGAGACACGGGGGGGACCCGGTCCCAGTGAAGGGGTCCACCAGGGCCGGAGCCGCGGAGGGTGACACCCACGCTGACTCAGCACCGCGCGACTCTGTCTCCACATGGTGAGTCCACCCCATGACGCACGAAACCACACTCGGGATGGACCCTGATCGCGGGGTGGACGCCCGGGTCTCTGCCCTGCACCGGCCGCCGGAGGCCACTGCACGTGAATCGGAGCACTGACGTGGACACTGTGACCCTGGCCGGGCGCTGGAGAGAGCTGGCCGCGGCCGTCAGCACCCGACTCCCCGGCCTGAGCCCGCCCGTCTGCAGGGCCGTAGCTGTGACCTGTTCTATTAGCCAGTTAACGTGGAACGGTCATGAATGATTAAGCACCTTTGCTTAAAGCTAATAGTCCTAATAAAAGGTCCCGATTATTCTGGGAGTGTCATTTCTCAAACGCTCTCCCGCGGACAGACGTCGCGTTTCCCAACCAGCCCCGCCCCGGGCTTCCCACTCCCTGGCTCGTGGCCCCCATTTTGAGGACTCGGTCATGGTGTTTGCCAGACGGGGTGCGAGCCTTATTGACAGTCACACCGACAGTGAGGGGTGACTCGGCCACCGCCGGCCAACACACGCCTGCAAATGAGCTGACTCTGGCCAGGGATATGCTCCCTCCTGGCCTCTTGTGCGAGAGGCCACGTCTGGGCTTGAGTGGGCCACCGTGCCTTGGTCCAGCTCCGCTGACTGCAGGGGAGCCTTTGAGTTCCCGGCAGCCCTTCCGGCCAAAAGCAGACATGACCCCCATAGTGACGCGGCAGGGGTCCAGGCAAGGGGACCACAGGCATGGAGTGTCTGCCGGGCGGTCAGGGGGCAGCCCTGGGGGAATGGCCTTGGCCCCACACCCTGGCCATGGCCTGCACTGCCCAGTGGAACCAGACACCCATGGAGCAGGGCCTTCATCTTGCTGACTGGGTCATCCAGGAGGAGCTGACCGCTCCGTCCAGCTGTCCACACACACAGCCAACTGGGGAGACCCCAGAGGAACAGCACGACGCGTGGAAACGGCGTGGACACAGACGGGCGCCCACGGCCTGGCGTCCCCAACCGGCTCGCCACGCCCCAGAACTTCTGGCAAAGAGCCAACGCCGTTGGGGGGCCAAGCGGGGCTCCCCACCTCCCGTCTGGGCCCAGGCCCCTCCCAGCCTGTGCGCGTCCTGGCTGGTCAGGGGCTGGAGACAGGAAACAGTCACGACTGACTGTCTGTCTGTCTGTCTGTCTGTCTGTCCAGAGGAGGCGGGGACAGCACCTGTCTCCCCAGTGCTGGCTCCCACAGCAGAGGGCAGACGGGGTTACAGCCCCACCACTGAATTCTGCTCCTTCGTCCACTGACACGGGGCAACCACTGCCCACTCACTGCCCAGTCACAATGTGACTATATCTCACTGTGATTCAATTGAAAATAAAATAAGGGGTTGGAGCAACAGTCCAGCGGGGAGGGCGTTTGCTTTGCACGTGGCCGACCCGGGTTCGATTCCCAGCATCCCATAGGGTCCCCCGAGCACCGCCAGGAGTGATTCCTGAGTGCAGAGCCAGGAGTCAGCCCTGAGCATCGCCGGGTGGGACCCAAAAGCAAAACCAACCAACCAACCAACCAAAACCGACCTCAGAATGCTGTGAACTGCATCCCAAGTGATGGGGCCCAGCTAGAGCCCCCAGTGCCCTGGGAGACCCCCTTAAAAACACTCATGGGGGGTTGGAGCAATAGCACAGCGCGTAGGGCATTTGCCTGGCACGCGGCTGACCCGGGTTTGATTCCCAGCATCCCATAGAGTCCCCCGAGCACTGCCAGGAGAGATTCCTGAGTGCAGAGCCAGGAGGAACCCCTGAGCATCTCCGGGTGGGACCCAAAAAGCAAAAAAAAAGATAAAAGAAAGTAAGTCCCACTTGTGGCCAACCCTCCCTCCTCTCCCCCTGCACTCGGGACCTCCCTCTCAACCCCACATTCTCGCTTTCTCAGGAGAGCCGGGCTGTTTCCAGCTCGGCTCTGAGTCCAACCTCCCCACCTCTGGGTTCCGTTGCTATGGAGAAAGAACGCCAGCCAACCCACCCCAGAAGCACTGAGCATCATCCCAGGCTTTCTGCAGACCTGCAAACCAGACGGGCCCTCCTTTGGCGCAGCCCAGCATGGGCACCAGCCCCGGGCAGTGGAGGTGGTGTGGAGGGAGGGGTCGTGGTCACATCTGGGATTCATTCTGAAGGTCGCGCCGACAGGATCTGCTGATGGAATAATTATTGCAATTATTGGAGAAATGACGGGGCAGGGCATGACCAGAGCTATAATTAAGACACAGCAAGGTCAGAAGGAGCCGAGATTAAGAAGAATTCGCTTCCTCCAGGAAAAGGAGGCTTCCGGGCTGGAAGAGCAACGCGGCACTTTGCGACTGAGTTGTGGGGGCCGAAGAGGAAGCCCAGTGGGTAGGGCACTGACCTGGCACGGGGCTGACTCGGGTGGAGCCCAGGAATCCAACCCGTCTCCTATCACATCAACAAATGCCTTCTTGTCTTAGTGGCTTCTGCCAAAATAGAACAATCTTCACACTCTATCCTCTCCGGATACTCTTTTGGAGGATTTTCAGCGGTTTTTTCATAACAAACGATACAAACTTATATTATTTCAGCTCTGCTTTGGGACAGGGATTGGGGTTTGGGTTGGAAACATCCCATAGATGGTGGTGGGAAGCTGTCTTGGTGGTGGCATTGGTATTGGAATATTAAATGGAACCAAATATTGTGAACTACCTTATAAAATAAAAAATTAAGGGACTGGAGCGATAGCACAGCGGGGAGGACGTTGGCCTGGCACGCGGCCGACCAGGGTTCGATTCCCGGCATCCCATAGGGTCCCCCATGCACTGCCAGGAGTGATTCCTGAGCAGCATCAGGGGTGACCCCCAAAACAAGATGCTGAGAGACCGGGTCCATCCCAAGCACACAAGGATCTCCCCACCTCTGTCCCCCACCCCAGGAACTAACCACTGGGCTTCCCGTCCCAGTCCCGGCTGGCCACGTGTCACAGGGCTGGAAGAGCCGCCTTGGTGCCGCCCCACCCCCCTCACCCAGTCCCACCTGCCGAGCGCCGGCGGTGGTTTATTACCTCCGCCTCCTCCTCTAATGGGACTCGAAATTTCCATTAATTAAGAATATAAATAAATAAATGGGCAGGAAGGAGCTGCTGGCTGGCGGTGGCAGGATGCCCGGGGCGGCGCTGACACGGCCGCTTCACGCTTCATTAGCACCTTTCAGCCGCCGACCACCGGCTGGCACAGCCCTTCCCGAGCACCCTGGCACCGTGGTGGGGGTCGGGGAGGGAACGGCCGAAGTTTGGGGGGTGGTCGCTCTGGGCTCTGCATCTTCCCAGGATGTTGGCAGGTGTGGGCTGACTCGTTCCCACAACCATGCCCACCCACCCCCCCAACCCCCACCCTGGAGCCCGGGCAACTGTCCGGTGATGGGCACTCGGGGGTCTGACCCCCCGTTTCCCTATCCAAGGAGCCCCATCTCTCTCACAGTCACTGCATCTGCAGCGGAAATGGCCTTGCTCGGTGAGAGGCAAAAGCAGATGAGAGAGGGGTCCCACAGGGGCTTCAGGGCTGCACCCCCGAGACTGGGCTTCTGCTGGGAGCCGGCCCACCAGGGGTGGCAGGTGGGAACTGCAACCCCTGACATCCTCCCTCTCTGCACTGCACAAAGTTTTGTCCCCAAGTGAGGTGCCCAGGGTGGGGTGCAGATGTTGGGATGTCTGGGGGGTAATCACAGTGACCCCAGAATGATCCATTCCATTCACTTTTTTTTTTTTTTTGCTTTTTGGGTCCCACCTGGCGATGCTCAGGGCTGACTTCTGGCTCATGCACTCACGAATCACTCCTAATGGTGCTCGGGGGACCCTATGGGATGCCGGGGATTGAACCCAGGTCAGTCGCGTGCAAGGCCAATGCCCTCCCCGCTGTGCTATCGCTCCAGCCCCATTCATTTATTTTTTTGTGTGTTTTTTTTATTTGTTTTTGGGCCATACCTGACGATGCTCAGGGCTGACTCCAGGCTCTGCACTCAGGAATCACTCCTGGTGGTGCTCGGCGGACCCTATGGGATGCTGGGGATCGAACCCGGGTTGGCCGCGTGCAAGGCAAACGCACTCCCTGCTGTGCTATGGCTCTAGCCCCAATTTTTTCAAAGCTTGTGTAATGGTCGCGTCCCACTTTTTTGGGGGGGGTGCGAAAAAACATTGCCATGAAATTTGTGGTGATCATGCGGTGAATTATGGCATAGCACATTATAGGTACAAAAACAATTCCTTGGGCTCCCCAGTTTCAGGAGAGCGAGAGAGATGGGGTGAGAGAGGAGGTAGACAGACACACGTCTGTCTGTCTGTCTGTCTGTCTGGGGGTGCATGGAGGACAGAACTACCTCATCTCCACACTGCCTGACCTACCAGCCCATGGGTGAACTCTGCAACTTAGTGGAGGGCTTGTGACTCCCTGGCCTCAAAGTCCCCCAAACCCAAGTTTGAAGTTTGAGCTGGACCCACAAAAGGGGGGTTAGTTTCTCCACGGGAGGAGACCGGGATGGAGAATCATTTGACCAGAGAACTCAGTTGCTCGAAGGAAGAAATGAAAACGACCTCTCGGGTGGGAGCGATAACACAGTAGGGAGGGTGTTGGCCTGGTACGTGGTTGACTGGGGTTCGATCTCCAGCATCCCATAGTCTCCCCTGAGCACTGCCAGGTGTGATTCCTGAGTGTAGAGCCAGGGGGAACCCATGAGCAAAGCCATGGGAGGAGGAGAAAGAAGAGGAGGAGAGAGGCAAAGGAGGGAGGAGGAGAGAGGAGGAGGAGGAAGAGGAGGAGGAAGAAGATGAAGAAGACGAAGACGACGACGACGACGACGAAGAAGAAGAAGAAGAAGAAGAAGAAGAAGAAGAAGAAGAAGAAGAAGAAGAAGAAGA
>JAOXYA010109019.1:0-10697 GCA_028565675.1 Sorex palustris | reverse complement strand
TACTTATAAGTCATACTGTAATAATGTGACTTCAATCATATTTTTAATAGAGAACAATGACCCTAAATATATATGTGAATATGCATAATCATATAAATATATATATGAATACTGTACAGGCAATGATAAGGCCATTTTACATTTTACATAACTATTGAGAAATTAGCTACATAATTTGATGCCCATTCATTGAATTGATCAATGATAAGTTTTTAAAACTTCATTTGAAAAAAATAGATTAAGATATAGGAATGTGATTAATAAATAAGCAATCCAGCAGGAAAACTTTTTTGCGTTAGGGGTACAAGATTAAGATAACTGGGGCCAGAGAGATAGCACAGCTGTAAGGGCCTGTTGTACATGCACCTGCCCAGGGTTTGATTCCCAGCATACCATCTGGTCCTCTGAGCCCCACCAGGAGAGATCCCCAGCCAGGAGCAAGCAAGGCCTAAGCACTGCTGCTTAGGACCCAAAAACAAAAGCAAAAGCAAAAACAAAATTAGAGATAAGTATTAGAGATAAGTAAAAATACAAATCTGAATGGATAAATAAGTTTCTGCAGAGACATTTTAAGGCTAGGTGGTACATAAAACTCATCTAGTTAGAGAATTGGTGCCTGACTACTTAGAGTAGTGGTGAAAGTTGATTTTGGCCAGACTTTTAATGAATTGGAACAAAGTGCTATGCACAAAGACCGATGCACGAAATGCTCTGGCTCTGTAATGTGTAAACTTCTACAGACTAGCGCCTCAGCTTGATTTCAAAGTAACACAGAAATACAATCAACTGAATTTCCTTTGATTCGTGTAAACTAATTTGATTATACCAAGCAAAACATTTATCCTAGTCTACTCGTTTGAATTGCAGGTTTATTATGTGATGCAATTATAATGAATAAAGTACTTTTTCCTCTATTTGAGTGGTGTGCTTATCCACAATAACAGAGAGTCTTTGGAGCTTATTATGACACAGTGACTATTCCTCTACATAAGAAAAATATACCCAGCATTATATTCCCAGAGTATTTTGATGATCATAATCTGAACTTTGCTTGGTACCATTACTGCTGGATATACAAGGCTGATCTATATTTACCTGAAGTGTAACCTGATCCACAGGACAGACCGTTGCCCTGAGGACTGGGTTTTACTGAGAGTTATGGTTGGTCATTTGTCTTCATTATGCTCCCATTAACCCCCATTAAAAGGTGGCTAGTCAGTCCCAGAGTTATGAATTCAGAAACTAAAATGTCTGTGAGACACACTGGGAAAACTACCATCATGTCCCACTAACTTTGTTTCTGTTCGACACATGTTTCAAATTCCTAACAGTAAACATTTATAAATCAGTACATTATAACCTACATTGGAGATGATATCCAGGTTATTGTTGGGAAAGTACTCAGGTTGAGATAGATATTAGTTTTGGCTTGTAACCCTAGATTTATAAACACAAACTTCATACCTTTATGAAAGCCCATTAACATTGCATGATTTCAGTTTCTTATATATCTAGGAAATAAGGTGCTTTTTTAAAAATTTTATTGAATCATTGTTGTGAACTCTTTGAATTATCTTTGTTCTAACCAACACTTAATCTTCAAGTTTCTTCTCTTCCCTCCTCCCCTCAACCTTTTTGAGTTTCACAGTTAATAACTCTGATTTTTGACTGTCTATAAAATATAAGCTAATAGTGAGGGAAGTAACAGCATGTAACTCAGTGTTACACTAGCCTTCTTTAATTCTGTGTCTTGAAGAATCATAACAATGTAAAACAGAACAGCTGAATATGAAGCCAGACTGGACCATGATGAAAAAAGAAATGCTTAATTACCCCTTTCATCAAGCTAATTTTTCCCCTTTGACTAAGTAAACAAATGCAAATCTGCTCTTGTTTTCAGCTGTCTGACTTGCTATCCTTGACCTCCATCCTCAGATTTCTTTCTGATCTTGAATTCTTCTCCTTTGTTAATCCACTTTTGGATGGCAGCAAAGTGAGTTTTCTCATTTGGTTGTACCAAAAGCCATATACTCCTATCATTGTTCTGCTTTGGATTTTGGTGTTTGGGCCACACACAGCAGTGCTCAGAGATAGCTCCTGTTAGACCATGTGAGTTACTTGGCCTTAGCAATGTATTATCTCTTTGAATTCACTATTCTTTTATATTCAAAATGCATACAGGTTTTTTGCCATTGTAATTAACTGCATTGTATTGCATTGTATTGTATTGGGGTTCCCAAGCTTGGATTCATTTTCTTATTTTCACTCAGTCCATTCTCATTTCTAGTGATTTCAGTGCAAAAGATTTGTATTCTTTATAGATCTCAAGATATTAATAAACTATGTCAGTGCATTCTTATAGAAGACAAGGTATCAACCAAATCCTATTTGACTACCCTAGCAATAGTAGTGAATTATTCTGGATGATGAGCTGCTTCCTGGGATTTGGTTAAGGATGTTTTTGCCCCAACAGGACTGTACCTAGGAGTACAGTTCCCAAGTTCTAGACATAAAACCAGTTTCTTTAAGGACCCCTCAGGAAGAAATTCTGACTCTGCTCCATATATCTATCTCTTAAAGGAGAACTGAAAACCCAGATTCAATATCTTTTGTAAAACTTACTTCTGTACACTCGATCCCTACCTTTGATTTTGCCTCCTTTCCCAAGTGTTGTGTTGATTCAGGAGATTTAGGGAACTTTGAAACCTGCATATACAGTTCATAATCCCCCACAGCCCATGTCCCCCAGCACATATGGGAATTTCTTATTGCAGGAAATTCGGAACCCACAACATAGATCCCCTACCTGACCCTGACTCCAGCCAACCAACTCTTATCAGGCAGAAACAGCTAACCGCATATTCCCCCCAGCCCCGTCCCCCCACACGCCTCACCACCCCCAAGACCTTTACATCCCTCTAAATGCACCCTAAGAAGCAGGTTGGGCTGAGCGGCGCTGTCTCCTTCAGAGGCCCATGTACTTCACCAGGCAGCACTTTCAATAAACCTGCTTCAGCCTGATTTTCCTCTTTGCCTGTTTTTTTTTTCCTCAGCCCGTTCTAGGATACATATAAGATAAATGCCTTACTTGCTATACTATCTCTCCAGCCCCAATTTATTTCTTTTGACGTCTCCCAAGCAGTAATCAGGGAGTTTGGGGGCCACTCTTGGCAAAACTTGACAAAAATTTATAAAACATATTTCTTCTTTTCCCACTACTGTTTTAGATAGCTGTGCAGATCTGTGTTTCTGTGCTGAGGCAGTACCGAGGGTCAGCAAGGATAAACTTGGTGGTACTTGAGGGAACCATAGGACGTTGGACATTGATCTTGAGACTTCTGCATATGTTCTAGCCCTCTGGGTTATTTTCCCAGTTTTTGACATTTTTTTCTTTTTTTTTTTCCTTTTTGGGTCACACCTGGCAATGCACTCAGAAATTGCACCTGGCGGTGCTCAGGAGACCATATGGGATGCTGGGAATCAAACCCAGGTCGGCCGCATCCAAGGCAAATGACCTACCCACTGTGCTATTGCTCCAGCCCCTGTTCTTAACATTATTGTGGAACCATTTCTCCCCTTTGTTCACAAGGTAGCCACACCAGGCTGTGCTAAAGGCTCCTGGCTCTCTGAACTCACTAATCTCTCCTCATGGAACTTGGATCAAACAACAGTCAGCCACATGCATAGAAAGTCCCTTAATCTCGTTTTTTAGTATTTGAAATATATATAAAAATTATTTAAAGTATATAACACTCTCACAAACTTTGTTCACAGATTGAAAGGTATTAGAACAAGAAATAGAGAAGCTGAAGAGAAGGAACTGTCTGGTCATGCAGAATAAAGCAGGTTCAGCAAATTTCATTTTCAAATATGACCCTGGTGGGGAAAAATCAGGTGACATCTGGTATTATAGGAAATGGGGTGTATAGAGGCATTTGTATGATGAAGGTAATGTTTTGGCTCATAAACTGAGAAAAATATGCTAAAGTCAAATACTGTAGAGTGCTATTTTATGAGGATCTTGGGAAGTATCCTAAGCATTAAAAGTAATATTTCCTATTTTCAGAAAGATTTTAACTTAATCCACCACTATTTTATCCCGGGTTTTACTATGATTTCTAGAAATCATTATAATAGACTTTCCTAATGCACTGATGTCCTAGACTACCAATATAATTAGGCTACCAATATTCTCATGAGGGTCCCCCAGTAATCACCTCATCTACATTTAAATACCTCCCAAATTTTCCATGTCCAAATAATATTACAATGGAGAATATGGATTTAAAATATAAAAGTGTGTGTATATTTTTCCAGGAACCCACAAATTCTTTTTAAAATCTATGATTATAATATAGATATAGTGGCTATAACAGTATTCATGTTAAGGTATTTGTGAGGTTTTCTTGGGACCAAATGGCAGCAGGTTGATAAGATAGTGACATTCCTAGAGTCAGAGATTACCCTGGCTCCACCACAGAAGATAGGACTTATGTCCTATCCAACTCCAGGTAGTCACCAGGCTACGTCTCATGCTCCCTTACATCTACCCCCTCCATATAACAGAAGCCAGACCAAGCACACCTGTCCACAGGTCTTTGTTTTCTTTCTTTCCAAGACAAATTAAATTAAATTCCCGCTTAGTTTCTCTGAAGATGTGGCTCTACTCCAAGATCTCTAGAGGTCAGTAGGGTTCTCCTGGGAGTACACCCAAATAAACTTCTCCCTTTTCTTCATTGTACTCATCTCTATTCCTCTGTCTGTACTAGGTGAGATCTAAGACCTACCAATATTGATCTACAAATTTACTGTAGCCCATCACTACCAACGTGTTCAAGATTCCCCACCACTGTCCCTCAGTAACCCCTAGTGTGCCTCTTCATTCCTCTCTTCTATTCCCCCCAGTATTTTGTAATCTGAGTTTGTAATCAAAGGCCAAGGTTTGGTAGGTTCCCTAGATTTCTCTTTATATACCAGAGATAAGTGAGATTAACAAGCACTTGTCCTTTTCCTCTTATTTTGTTTACCATGATACCTTTTAATACCATTCATGTTGCATCACACTGCATGACTTCATCTTTTCCCATTTCTCAATGTATTCTCATTGTGCATATAGACATACTTTAAAATATCCATTCACCTGTAATTGGAGATAGATTGTTTCTATATCCTTGTTACTGTACTAAATATAGCAATGAACATGGGTGTGCATATTTCTTTTTAAATGACTTTGCATCTGGGGTGGGGTATATCCTATGACGAGGAATCAGTGAGTCACATGAGGGCTCTAGTATTACTTTCTTGAGAACTCTTTATATTGCTTTTCCATACAGGATCAACCAGGATAAACCAGAGGACATTCCCACCAATGGTGAACAAGGGTTAATTTTTACCATATCCTTGGCAACATTGATTGTATTCAATATTTTAATATATGTTATTTTCACTGGTATTGTACAATATTGCTTTGATTTTTCAATTTGAGCATCCCTGATAACACAAGATGATGAATATTTTGTTTCTATATCTACTGGACATATGTTTATATGTTCTCTTTGAAGAAGCATCCATAAAATATTTCCATAAGGACAGCATATGCAACTCTATAAATGGTTCTTTGGATGATCTTTGAAAAGTTTTAAATATTAGCTATTCAAATTGGTATTCCTATTATAAGGCTGAATGATTTTAACACAGATCTACAAATAGAATCCTAATTGTAAGGTTTTCTTTTCCTATCTCAGTTTTCTGCAGCCAATTATCATCAGTTCCTTTAGAGTCTATGACAAATAATGTTTTTATGATAGAGATAAAATACTAATCAGGATATCTATATTGATATTCAGAAACAATGATAGATATTAGAGTTGGCTAATCCCAACATATATATGCACAGAACATATGATGAGGTTCTAGAAACTCATAGGTTTGTTTCAAACTAGAGGATTGTGGAAAGAGTCATTTGCAAGGAGGAGAAACTAGTCACTCTTTTTCTAACATCATTTAAATATTTTATTATTTTAAAATTTTTTCCAGCAGTACTAAATAGAGTAGAGGAATAGTAGTTCTATTTATAGAAGATAACTATATTGAAAAGTTTCTTCCAAAATACCAAAGGAACTTTAATGAAAATTGGCCTCTGATATTCTAATATTGATGAAAACAATGAGAAGAAAATTTATTATAGATCCATGTAATAAATGAGTAATGGGCAGACATAATTCTTACTTCCTACTTTATGGATATACCTGAAAAAACACCAATGTAAAACTCTGATCTACTAATACTTCTATTTGGAATATTGTTTCCTATTTAGGTCACATCCCCTAGTCCCTTACCACACTCATTTAATAATTCCCACTTCACTGGTGGTGTTAGTTGAAGCTGATGAACTGATGTCCATCTGTGTCATGAGATGTAAGAGAACACCAGTTAAGACCATCTGTTCCAAAATATCTGTCCTAGCCTTTCATCATTCTCAGAGGAACATTTTATACTCTGGGAACTTTTAAAAATGCAACCTTCTTTGGAAGGATCCTGCTTGAGTCCAGACTGTTATAATGAGCATGCAAATGAAATATGGAAACAGCAACTAAATGTAGACTTGGTGAGAAGCTTAGAGGAGGTTCTCATACATTATGGCTCAATATCATCTGTATGCACTTCCATTTCATTTGTATGCCTCAATAGGAGGTAACCTGAACCCTAACACCTTCAGACAGGAAAATGACTTCTTTTCTATTTAAGTATGCTCTCCTTCTCTATGTTGCAGATAAACTTTTTTTTCATGCGAAATAATTGACAGGTTTTTTCTTTTTGAGTTTCTTGAGCTTGTACTTAGGACCTTAAACAGTTGAAGCATGCATTTTAAATTTTTTTAATGAATCATCACAAATTACAAAGTTATTCATGCTTAAATGTCAGCCATATAATGCTCAAGCACCAGTCTCCTTTCTAGTGTCCACTTTCTTCCAGGAATGCCCCCAATTTTTTCCTACCCCCAGTCTGTCTCTATGGCAGACACTTTCCCCCCTACATTAGTCTTAGAGTTTCCTTATCTGGCCTCTCCTTCTGATCCCACTCTAGTGGCAAGCATCCTACTAAAGACCAGTTCTCACTCTTCATTTTTGTTGCCTTTAGACATTTTCTGGTCTACTATATTTCTTTTATGGTCTACTATGTTCTCTGGGGCTGGAGCAATAGCACAGCAGATAGGGTGTTTTCCTTGTATGTGGCCAACCTGGGTTCGATTCCTCTGACCCTCTCAGAAAGCCCAGCAAGCTTCTATGTTTGTAGTCCATAGATAATATTGAAAAAGTGGCACTAATCCAATATTTTTATATTAACTACATGCTAAAACTGTCACATTCAACATGCATTGATTAAATAAAATACAGTTAAAACATTTTTTTACCTAGTATATTTTTCTTCTTGTTCTATTGTTATTAGAGATTTTGAGATTACATACAATGATCTCATTTATGGTTAGTTAATTTTTGTTAGACAGTGCTGTTGTAGAGAATTTAGGGTTGAATTTGACTTATAGATGTCTATTTATAAACTAGAGTTATAAAGATGTCAAATTAAAGCTTAACAAACAATGAACATTCATAAACTATAAAATCTAATTTGGCTTAGAGAGAATGTCTACAAATGCTTATAGGGAAATAAAATGCAATTATGTATAATCAAAGACACTGTTCTGAGGAGGAGTTAGACAATGATAAATGCATTATAATATGGAACTGAAATATTACTTACACCCAAACAATATCCAGTGATTGAACAATTTTTTCTTTGGGTAGTCTCACCCAAATTCTTTTGTCTGGCATTCAGAGACTTGCATAGTCAGAACTTTACCTACAGCCTCAACATTTGAAAAGCCATGAGCAAGTTGTACAGTTAAAAAACGTAGTTATCTCATTTGCAAAAAAAATAAGGAAAGGAAAAGATGATGTTGATAATAATGATGTTGACATTGATGATGATGTGCACAGAAAAATACTGGGTTATTCATTTCCGTTATATTAGCTGCACACGAAGGAGGAACTTCTACAAAGCAGGAAACCTCTCCTTAATCAAGTGGAACTGTGTGATTAAAATCTCATCTATGAAAATCACAAAACTGAGGTGTCATACTTTTAGACATAGACCTAGAAACCTCCTACATAACTTGTCTCTCTCTTTTCTGCCTGGATAAAAAGATTGGAGACAACACAACGGCTAGAACTAACCAGCATCCATGTCCTGAGTACTGAATGATTGCATGGAAACTACTTTCTCAGTATGGACTTTCTGTCATGAGAAAATGAACTTATCTGTGTAAGTTTGACTTGTTTTTAGAGTAGCTAAACTAATATAGTTTATATTTTATCTTAAATGGTCACTATGATAATGGAGATGTGGACTCCATGAAATATCTTTTAACTATTATTATTGTTCTTCAAATTCAGTCAGTCAGAATCTGCACAGAGAATTCTTGGGAAACATAATAATTTTTCATTCCTGTTGAAAGAATTTCCAAAATAAAGGAAGATAATATTTCATGACAGCAAAGGTATTTTGAGAGTGAGAGAACATAAACGTTATTTTTTTAATCCCAAATTCATTTTTATTCTTCTGCAAACTAAATTTCACATGGGGTAGTAGCCTCTGTTCAGAAGGAAGTTGATTTTTATCCTATTATTTTTTTCCTGCCAGAAATCCTATTAGTGGACTGATAAGAAAACAGAAACTGTGTAGTGTTTCACTTAATCTAGGACATATGGCCACCATATGGACCACAAGCAAATTCATGGTTTCTTTACATTTGATGGAAAAAGAGATTGTTAAAATAGGAAGTATGGTTCAGAGACTACACTCATTAAGTAGGAGGCGAAGGCATTAGAGAATTTGGTAGAATTGATGCTCATACATATTGTGCTAGAGAATAAATTAAAAGCAGAATCGGACGTGCTGTTAGTTCATCCTTGGATAGTGTTGTTGAAGAATTAGGGAGGAGTTTTGATCATGGGCAAAGAATATTGTCAAAAATAGAAAGAAGTATGGAAGGGTGAATCTAAGTTCTTCCTGCTCTTCCTGCAAATCATAGAAAAGGTAAAGGTAAAGGCCCTCCCGTTGATCATCGATTTGCTTGAGTGGGCCCAGTAACGTCTCCATTGGAGGCTTTGTTGTTACTGTGTTTGGCATATCGAACACATCACGGGTGGCTTGCCAGGCTCTGCCGTGTGGGCGAGATACTCTCGGCAGCTTGCCGGGCTCTCCAAGAGGGGCAGAGGAATCGAACTCCGGTCGGCCATGTGGACCGCTTATAAGGCAAATGCCCTACCGCTGTGCTATCGCAGCCGGCCTGTATCATAGAAAAATCCATGTTAAATAATAAAGAACTGTAACCAAATTCTCTATGCTAATCTCCAGTAGAACTCCTAGTTGAAATGAAGCTCCAGAAAATAAAAAATCAGGAGATAAGAAAAAGATGGCTGCTTGTTTTTTAAAAATGTAAAAGAAATATCAGAGAAAAATTGTGTCTGGTTATTGGCGTGCTCTCAAGACCTTAATTATCTACCCCAAAGAAGAGAACAACAGTAAAGTTTTTTCTGTTATCATCATTAGGATACATCATTAGGATGTTTTGTTATCATCACTAGGATAGAGTATTGACTAGTAATTGATTCTGCTTCAAAATGTGGTTGCCATAGACATATATGGATGGTAGCAGTTTAATAGCTTCTGAAAACATACCTTTTTAAAGACTTAGATCTCTTACAGTGCCCTACCATCAGAGAAAAACTAAAAATTCAGAGATTAAGCTGAAAGAAATTTTGTCTTACACAGATTTGTGTTGACTAGCAAAACAGGGTATTTATATATTTTGTGTGTACGCTTGTGTGCATGTAAGTGAGAGTTCCATCTACCCAAGAAAAATAACTGTTTACCTATCAGGCTTAATTAATCTGATAATCCTGATGAAAATATTAGGCCTACTATCTAAGTGAAACATAAAAATTAATTTTCTATGAAATAACATCGTTTGTTAAAAAGAATCAATTTAAAAAATTTATGACTTAATTTTTACCAGAAGAAGACAAATACAGGAGGATATCACATTTTATGTGGTATTTATTGTGTGGATAAGGAAATGCAATGGTGTGTGTGTGTGTGTGTGTGTGTGTGTGTGTGTGTGTATGGGTGCTTAGATTACCCTTGGCCCCAGAGTATAGGGAGGAGAAGGAAAGAAATAGAGTGAAGAGGAAGGGAAGATGAAACAGATGAGAAGCAATGGAAGTAGAGGTCAAGGGGATTCTGGTACATTGGTGGTATTAAGCCATGAAAGTGCTAAATATCCAAACACAGAGTCAACAATACTGAAACTGCAAAACCCAAATCATAATAACCAAATTTAAAAAGTGGCCGCCAATTTGGCAGGCTGGGGCTGGGGGACAGGAGGGGGGAGTAGGAGATGGAATCTGGGAACACTGGAGGAAGGAAGGTGACACTTGTGACAGGACTGATGATCAACATTGTATATCAAAAACCCAACTATGGGAGAGACAGAACAAAAAGGAATGCTCTGCCACAGAGCCAGGGTGGGATGGGGAGATGAGACAATGTGGATAAACCCAGAACATTTAATAACTCAGTGCAATTAAAAATAGTTCCACTGTTTTTGTAAGCTATATTTTAGACTAGTTCATTAA
>JAOXYA010109004.1:0-10697 GCA_028565675.1 Sorex palustris | reverse complement strand
GTATACTGGGGAGATTGGTGGTGGGGAATGTGCACTGGTGGAGGGATGGGTGTTTGATCATTGTGTGATTGTAACCCTGTCCCATCCCGCAGGACTAGTCAACGTGGGTAACAGGGAGAGGGTGTGAGAATGAAAGAGACAGACAGCAGGATTAGAGTATAGTGAGCCGAAAGCTGAAGAAACTTTATTGTAAATTCAACAGCACTTATATATATTGAGCTGAAGTTTAAGCTTTGTTCCTCATAGCTTTGGGGCAGAGGCAAAAAAGGGTAGTCAGGGGCTCTTCAGAAGGCTACTCATTAAACCATAGGCCGACATCAAGAATGTCACGTACTGTTTTTAAGTTCCTGTTGGCCAACCATCCTGTTCTTGTAAAATGCCTTTCTTAACCCTGTAAATATTCTTGCGAAAGCTATGCACCCAAGAGCCCGCTCACTACATAACCCAAACATGAAAGCTTGTAACTATCTCATGGTGATTCAAGAAAAAAAAAAAAAGGAATATCAAAGAAGGGCCTGAAGGATGGTACAGGGGGTGAGGAGTTTGCCTTGCAGCCCATCAACCCTAGTTTAATCCCTGGCATCTCATACGGTTTCCCAAGCACTGGCAGGAGTAATTCCTGAGTGCAGAGGTAGGAGTAACCCCTGAGCATCACTGGGTGTGATTCAAAAAAGCTAAATATATATATGTATGTATATATATATATGAAGACCATCAATAGTTCCAGTCTTCCTCTTGATAACACCCTAACCACATGTAGGTCATTTGGGTGTAATAGGGATTAAGACCTTTTACTAACATGCAGTGCCCATATCTTTGTATTTTAACTACAGGGAAGACAAAAACCACCATGCTCCCCCCCCACACACTCCTGTCCCAGCACTAGAAAAGAAATGTATTCCTAAAGGAATTACAATGATTCCCACCTTCACTAGACTTTAAAAGAGACAAAGTATTCCTGGCTAGAACAGATTCCTACCACAGATTCATACCTACATTCCTTTTGGCAGATATACAAGTGTGATGGATTTGGGAGAATGACTATGGACTATTATTGTAAATATAATAAGGTAGTGAATTACAACTGCAACCTGGTTGTGGTATCTTTATTGGAGCAAGTCAATATAGAGCCTGGCATCTAGGAATTTGGAGGGACAGGGGGGCCACACCTGGCAATGCCCAGGGGTTACTCCTGTTAGGACCCACCTAGCCGGATAACTGCCATGACAGGTTCTGAGTAACTTAGGCCTCTTCCAGGAACAAGAAAAGTGAAAAACCAGATGTTTTTTTTTTTTTTTTAAAGATTACATATCCGGAATAAGACTGGGTCTCTTGAATGTAACTGTCAGGGAGGTGGGCTGGATATTGCGGGCCAAAACAACAACAAAATATATGTGTATTTTGTAGGTAATAGAAAATTGCTGAGTAATGCTTACTTGACAAAATGAAAATATAAGAACTTACTGAACCTATTGCTGGGGTCCTTGTTGAAACCCGCTGCATCGGGCGGATACTTGGACCCCAGCTAGCTGGAACAATAAACCTCACTATGTGATTTGCATGGGCTGGAGCGATAGCACAGCGGTAGGGCGTTTGCCTTGCACGCAGCCAACATGACCGACCCGAGTTCGATTCTTCCGCCCCTCTCGGAGAGCCCAGCAAGCTACCGAGAGTATCTTGCCCGTACGGCAGAGCCTGGCAAGCTACCCATGATGTATTCGATATACCAAACACTATAACAACAAAGTCTCCAATGGAGACATTACTGGGCCCACTAGAGCAAATTGATGAATAACGGGAGGACAGTGACAGTGATTTGCATTATCTGCTCTGTTCTCTGTCCTTCAGGGGTGGTCGACTCCACACTCTAACACTCCTGGCTCTGTACTCAGAAATTACTCCTCACAGGGTTGGGGGACCATATGAGATGCTGGGGATTGAGCCCCTTCAGTCATGGGCAAGGCAAGTACCCTACCCACTGTACATCTCTCTGGTGGTGCTGGTAATGTTTTATTTTCAATCCAAAAGCAGTCTGCCTTTGTGTGGCTTGACAGCTGTATTGATTGTTTTTCCCTCAGAACTATGTCAACATCCTGCTTTCTAGCATAACATAGCCAGAGTGAGCCTCAGTCATCTTGATAACCCAAAGAACTGCATGAGAGTCCATGACAAAGATCACATGATGTTAGTAGAACCTGGTGAGCAGGTAATAGCAATCTCCCCAGATACTTTGGTATAACAAATGCATTCCAGAGGATGGGAAGATAAAACCTGAAAATTCACAGATGAAGTTACCAGGAGTTTAATTGCCTGGGGCATGTTGAAATACAGTTTTTCAAAAGAGATGCAGGTTGTTTTACCTTGCCTTAACCAACATCAATAAAGCACAAAGCTTGGTAGGATAGTTTGGAATTTGGAGACAACATAAATTAATTAGAACATTTTGCTCTAACCTATTTATCAAGTAGTCGAAGAGGCTGCCAGTTTTAAGAATAGAAAAGATTCCAGGGGCTGGAGAGATAATACAGTGGATAGGGCTCTGCCTTGCATGTGGTCGACCCAGGTTCAACTCCCGGCATCCCATAGAATCCCCTGAGCACTGCCAGGAGTAATTTCAGGGTGCAGAGCCAGGAGTAACCCCTGAGCATCACTAGGTGTGACCAAACCCCCCCAAAAAAAGTTAAAAAAGAGAAAGAAAAGTTTCCACAGCGTGTTGAGAAGTCATTCCAACTGCCTTCCCTCTCGGGTCTTGAGACCCAGCCTTCCAATGGTATAGAAAGAAGAAATTGTGTGGGAGCCTCTGCAGAACCCCAATTTGAGAATCAGTGTAGATCATCAGGAGTTTGAATTTGGAGTCGATAATCTTCTTCTAATGATTACCCTCTTTTGAAAAACAAATCGTAACAGCTCCTGGATTTGGTAGGGACTGAGAGGCCCTCTCCGTGATGGAACCTTGTTAGCTAAGCTCATAAATTCTCTCACCAGGATACCAGAAACAGACTCCTGAAGCACAGGGTCACTTTAGAACACCTCACATCTTGCAAACACCATATGGTCAGGAAATAATACCCTCCCCAGGAAACACTCTCCAGAGATATGCAAGACATTGCCTTGTACACCACTGTAGATTCACATCTCTGTTATTAGTAGTATCTAACTATCTGGAGGAAAAGCCTAGTCTGTGCCAAACATCTGTCTTTACTGTTTGTTTGGGTAACAGCCTGCTTTGTTTTGCATCTATAAACCCTCCCCCCCTATCTTTTCATCTCTATCCTTAGATGATCTCAGGCCCTCTGCTCTTAGGTGGAATCAAGTTTCATTTCCTCATTCTCTTTGTCTCATATGATTTTATTATTTATCTGCTTCTACTCATTTCTCTGACCTATCAAAGTAAATATATAAAAAAAAAGAAAAATTCACTGATAAAATTGCAAATAGATTCCTGCTTGAAATAGAATATTAAGGAGCTGTCCATCACAGCAGAAGCTAAAGTCAGGGGTCAGCTAAGGTGAGTGACACGGGGCGCACCTCAGACTTTGTCACTCAGCCCCTTGGTATTGCACATCAAACCTACCACACTGAAGGTGGTGGTCCGACTCACTGCATTCTGGAGTTGCTGTGGCAGGAAAAGGGGGTCCCTAAAAGGAGTAGGTCTCCTGGGTCTCCTACAGGTCCTCTGACTTCTTTTTTTTTTCTTTTTTGTGTCACACCTAGCGATGCTCAGGGGTTACTCCTGACTCATGCACTCAGGAATTACTCCTGGTGGTGCTTAGGGGACCATATGGGATGCTGGGAATCAAACCCGGGTTGGCCGCGTGCAAGACGTGCAATACCCTACCTGCTGTGCTATAACTCCAGCCCCAGGTTCTCTGACTTCTGACTGTCTCACCAAGCATTGTGGGTGACGTGGGTGAAGTGAGGAGCAAGGGAGGAAATAGCCCTGAGAGGGGCGGGTGGGGAGGGCACTGCCTTTCTATCAGGCCCATCTGTGTTACCGGGAAGGAGCCTGTCAGGGCTCAGCCACAAGCATCACCTGGTGCAGATGCCAATGTCCCACCAGCCCCACTGGGCAGCTATCAAGTTGCACCCGAGGTCCACTGGGTCATCAGGACACAGGGAGCTGGTCCCCACCACCTGCGTTCTCAGGGAGCTGTGGCCTCAGGATGGAACGAGGCATCGAGAGTCAGCCCAGGCCTCCCCGCAGCCTCCTGCCAGCTGCCAGATCCCTCACCGACCCATGCAGAAGAGAATTTTAGCAAGATACACAGCAAAATAACATGTCTTTATTTAGAAAATAGGAGGGGAGAGGAAGAGGGGGAACGTGTAAGAGGGAATGCGGGCTGCTCCAGAAGGCTCACAGCCGAGAATCCTCAGCCCGTGCTCAACTGGGGGAGGAACCCAGTCAGGAATGCACGCTGCTTAGTTCCTCGGGGCTAGTGGGATAGGGTCTTCCTGAACTGCCCCCACATGGGGCTTTCTATGTGGGTAAGAGTCTGTTGCTAGGGTTTTTTCCTTATGAGGTACTTTCCTTCCTTATTTGTTTTTGTTTGTTTTGCTTTGGTTTGGGTGGGGGGGTTGGGGTCACACTCCATAATGCTCAAGGCTGAGCTCAAGGCTCTGCACTCAGAGATCACTCCTGGCTGTAGTTAGGGGATGACCAAGGATGCCAGGGACTGAAACCAGGTCAGCCTGGTATAAGGCAAGTGTCCTACCCACCTCATTATCATTCCACCTCTCTTTCCATAGCCTTTTATGCTTAGGTTAGGCCTGTCCTCTCAGGAGGTCCAACCTTTGTTTCTGCATCTCAGTGGGTTTTCAGCCTTCCTGTTTGGCAGCTGCTCTGGACAGGATACAAATTGACTTCTTTAATCCACAATTTGGCTTGTAACTTTCTGAGATAAAAACTCACAGTGGGTAAGGCTCTCCACATTTCCACATTAACCGCCCACCCTCACCCCCGAACCACCACTGCAAATGTGGTTTGTTTTTCTGATTTTCAAAACCGAAGAGCTTCTCACTACCCACAACAGCACCATCAGAGCAACCAGTCACCAAAAGACTGCACCGCCAACCCTGTGATACAATTTGAAACTCAGAATTTAAAATGTAATCCTGGGGCCGGAGAGATAGTAGAGTAGGGAGGGATTTGCCTTGCAGGTGGCTGACCCAGGTTTGATCCCCAGCATCCCTTAGGGTCCCCTGAGCATCACCAGGGATGATCCCCTGAGTGCAGAGCCCGGAGTGAGCACTGGGTAGCACTGAGCACTACCTGGGTATGAACCCAAACCAAACCCCCTAAAACCCTTTTGTTATTAGTGGCTGGGGGAGAGGAGGTGTCATACCTGTTGGGACCCAGCTGTGCTCGGGGCTGATGTAGGTCAGAGAGAAAACCTAAGGCTATGAGATGCCAGGCTTGTCCTCTGCCACCTGACACCTGAGTCATATCCCTGGGCCCTCATCAAGGATACTCTTAAGTAAAATTGGTTTTGCTGTGAGGATGTGCAATGAGCAATATGATGACTTCCACTGCAATTTGGAGCTCCTGTTTGGAGCTCGGCATCAAAGTGTGCATATTCTTTTTTCACAAGTTAAGAAAAAAAATTAACTTTATTTGAACATCATGACTTACAAAGTTGGTCACAGTCGAGTTGTTTCAGCATTCAATATTCCAACACCAGTCCCACCACTATTGGGCCCTTCCCTCTGCCAGTGTGCCTGGCTTCACACCCACTCCCCAGCCTGCTCCCTTACCTTTTATTAATTAATTCACTTTATGTTGTTTATTACAACATATATCTCGTAATGTTGTTGCTATGGTCATGCCTGAGGATTTCCTGGGCTGTTGGATGCAAGTTGGGCCTTCTGTGTCATTATTTGCACTCATTGAGCTCAGCGGGCTTCTACTCAGTTTCTTCATCTAATTTTCTTGTTCCTCCTGGGCTGTGGCTCTGTAAAGTTTAGAGGTGTTGTGTGATCTCATATGCCGCTGCACGCCTCAGGGGTTTTGGAGCTGGGACGATCAGCTGCAAGGGTCTCTCGGCCTCTCTGAGACCACTCCTGAAGCTGGGCCATTTCTCTGGCAACAGCAGAAGCCAGATGTGGATGGGATAACTTGGGCCTTTGGCAGGGTGGGGAGGGGGGGACTCGGTTTGCCTCCATACTGCCTAAGGTCCAGAGATCGGGGCCTGGAGGTGGCTGAGCCTTCCTGGAATAATTCAGCTGCTGGAGTCTCTCCTTTTCACAAGTTTAAAAAAAAAAGAATTTTCACAGTGTTCTCCAGTCCCTTGTGGTCACCAACTTTCCAAGTACCCCACTGCCCACCAGTTACTCTACTGCCTTTAATCTAACAATTCTGTATTATCTTGTTTCTGGAAATTCTGATTTTAGTAACATTAAACAGCATTGCCTTAAAAGCCCACAAGATGTCAGTGTTTCTAGCAGAGGAAAAAAAAATTCAGATAGGGCTGGATTGATAGTAAAGCGGGTAGTGTTTTCCTTGCACATGTGTGACAGGTGTTTGACCCCCGGCATCCCAGATGGTCCCCAAGCACCAGTAGGAGTGATTCCTGAGTGTAGAGCCAGAAGTAACCCCTGAGCATCACCAGATGTGTCCCCCAAACAAAAACAAAAAAACTCAGGCTCAGTGGCTTAGAGTCAGCTTCTTAAAATGTGAAAAGTTTTTTAAGTATTTATTTTAAAATAAATTTATTTATGATTTATTATCAATAAATGTCTGACTCATATAGCTATTTTGTATACCTGTATACTCAGGGTCACATAAAGTTTCTTGGGCATGGAAGCAAAAAGCAAGTTCAATGGGTTGGAACACATGCTTTGCATATAGAACACTCTGGTTTGATCCTTGGTCATGCGTGGTCCCCCCAAAACAGGGCCTAAAGTATCACCTAGCACTGCCAAGTGGGATCTCAAAATAAAGTAAAATAAAAAATTAAACCAAAAAAGCATTTCTTGGTGAGCAGGAGAGATAGTATAGTGGGTAAGGTGCTTGCCTTGTATGTGTTTAGGTTCAGATTCCAGCACCTTCTATGGTCCACCGCTGGGCATGGCCAAAAATAAAACAAAATAATAATAATAATAATAATACAAAGAACCAAAGTTATTTCTTGGGAAGAAAGGGGTCATGCGTGGAAAACGTTTAGGAGTTGAAGCTTTTCTTTAGACTGTCCCTAGACAATCTAAACCCAGAAGGTTAAACAGTGGGTTTGTCCAAACAGTGGGCGAGACTGTCCACATAGCCCCACACCATCACAGGCATGTAGTGAGATCCTGGAGGTTCTGCAGTCTGGGAAACCCTTCCCTGTGACTCCCCAGCACGACAGGCAAATTCTGGCCACTCCTAAATAGGTGCAAATCCCAATGAGCCCCACAGCTAAATGCGGAAGTGCATCTTGGCAAGTGCAATGTGTGAGCACCACAATCACCCCCAGGGGGCGCCGTAAGCAGGAGCATCCTCGAGAGAGTACTATGGCCAGATAGGACTGCCCAGGCAGCACCCCGTTAGAAGGTGCGCCCATAGCTTGCTGATATGTGATTCACTGCGACAACAACACAGGCTTCTTTTCCTCCCCATCATTATTTTGAGATCCATCCGTGTTCTGTGTCTGTCAGTAGTTCATTGCTTCTGAGGGGGGAGGGTGGACCATGCCTGGCAGTGCTCTGGGCTACCCCTCATTCTGTGTTATGGCTCACTCCTCCAGATTAGTACCAGGGATTAAACTGGGGGTGGCTGCATGCATGGCAAGTGCATTAACCTCTGTAGCATCTCTCTAGCCCAGCCCAGTTAATTGTGTCTTACCACCGAGCATGCTCCATTGTATGGTTCTATTCTTTTTCATATATTATGTTATTTTTAGTTTGTAATTATTAGAATAAAACTTTCATGAGCAAGTTTTTGTATGGACAGTTATCTCTATTTCTCTTGGGTAAAAACGCTTAGAAGTGAAATGACTGGATCATTGGTAGGTATGTTTAACTTTCGAGAAATTTCCAGAGGTACTGGAGAGAGAGAGCTCAGTGGTAATGATGTAGGCAGGTAGACAGGGAAAGGCTCTCAGCAATAAAACTAAGGTCAACAGAACTTCTGGGAGGAAAATCCTATGACTGATCACCCTGTAGATACAGAAAACAGAACTGATAAGATCTTCAGCCAACCCTGAGGAGGTTGGACCCCTCCCCAGGAAGTTCCTCAAACCCTTGGACCTCTCCCTTAATCTGATTAAAATGTGATTCAGCACTGAGAAGACTCCTGAACTTCTAGATCAAGACAACCTGAGAAGAGAACATAGGGCTGGGTAGGGCGTTTGCAGAGTCAGAAGTAACCCCTGCGCATCTCCAGGTGTGACCCAAAAGGCAAAAAAAAAAAAAAAAAAAAAGACACCTTGAACAAAGGAAGAGCACGCATATGCTGCCCGAGTCTGTGTGCTGTTTGTGCCCACGTGGCCAAGCACATGTGGTGCCTGAGCACATGCGCTGAGCCCTCATCTCTGCACTTTTCTCAACAGTTGGAGAAGCGCGTTCTCTCTTGAGTGCATTATTCTCTCTCTTTCCCTCCCTTCCCCCCAAAAAACCCTCCAAATAAAATCTATTTGTCTACTCCTGAAATTCCTTTTTGCCAGGACCCGAAAAGGATCAGCAAAAAGAATTGGAAGAAAGTGACCGTCTTTCTTCTCCCCACTTCACATAAGTCATCCGTGGGGCCCACCGACATTAGTAAGAGGACATATTTTGCATAATCTCTCAAGCACCACTAGGAACAACCCCCAATTATTGAGTTGGGAGTAGCCCCTGAGCACAGCTGACATGGCCCAAACAAACAAAGAATCTCCAAAAGCTAATTTCTAAAGTGAGTACACCATTTTTCATACCGACCAGCAATATATATATATATTATATAGCAGACTCTGCGCCAAGCTTTGGGTGGGTGAGAGCCCAAGGGACCCAGCCCCAGAAGCCGACCTCCACTACCACTCTCCCAACCACTGCCACGCTCCAGGCCACTTTCTGCCACGCTTCAGGCCACTTTCTGCGAAGCAGCCGTGTGACACATTATAAGACACTTCCTACCCATTTTCCACAATTACTACCACATATCTGATGGGGTTCAGACAGTAGGCAACACATTGTAAGGGCCGCTGGGGCTATAGTCATGAAAGAGTTAAGTGGCAGGAAAGCGTTAACCAGAAAACTGTAAAAGCTGTGAAAGCTAGAGTTGCAAAAGCTGGCTCAAAAGAGTTATAATGTAGCTCCCACCTACACCCTGCTATGACCTTGTGGTTGGGCCAGATATGGGGACATGTGCTCAGATGTTCTGAAGAAGTTCATCTTGTGCAAGTGTTGTGCTGTTCCTGGTGAAGCTGCAGATTGCTGTACTGTAAGATTCCTTTGTCTATTCTTTGTTATGAAAACCCACTGTGCTTTGGCTCGGGGCTCTCTGCCTCTGTCCTGTTTTCAGGACATGTAGTGAGCCCCAGCATGCTCGGACAATAAACCCTGTGCGTGTTGCATGAGAAAGTCTCTTGGAGTCTTCCTTCACGGGCGGCGAGCTTCTCGACCCTAACATTTTGTCTATGTATGTCTCTGTGTACGTTTGTATGTCTCTGTGTGTGCACTGTCTGCATGTGTGCATGTGTTTTTCTGTGCAAATGTCTGTGTATGTCTGTGTGAGTGCATGTGTCTCTATGCATGCATGTCTCTGCGTGTGTTCATGTGTCTCTGTATACATGTGTGTCTCTGCGTGTGTATATGTGCCTCTGTATATATCTATGTCTCTGTATATACGTTTCATAGTGCACGTCAATCTGTGTGCATAAGTGTCGCTGTGTGTATACCCCTGTGTGTGTGCACGTGTGTGTTTATGTCTCGTGTATGCAGGTGTATGTGCCTCTGTATATATCGGTGTGTCTCTGTGTGTATGCTTTGTCTGTGCTTTATGTCTATGTGTCTGTGTATACATGTTTGTGTCTCTGTATATGTCTGTGTGTCTCCGTGGTGTGTGTGTTCTGTCTCTATGTGTGGGAAGAGGGAGAACAAGTCTGTAAAATCTCTGCAGACGAGTCCCCAGAACGAGGCAGAGAGGTGGGTGTGGTCGGTGTGCTCCAGTCAGAGCTGCAGATGGACGGAGGGCGCGGACACCGTCCCCCAGCTTACCAGCAGCACAGACATGGTGCCAGGGCTGAGTCCCACCACACACGTGTGTTCCAGAGCCGCTGTGGCGCTCCTCTGGACGATGAGGGCACAACCTTCCTCACTGCTGCTCAGGAAACACCGGCGCCTGCATACAGAGGGCAAGGATTGAGGGACTGCACCCCTTCCACCCTGTATGGCCACAGTGAGTCTGTGTCCATGTCTGTAGATTGTCTTTCTGTGTACATATGGGTATGTGTCTGTGTACGTCGTGTGTGTATGTGTCTGTGTGTATAGGTGAATAACTTTGTGTGCCCCTGTATGTACGTGTGTGTGTCTGCGTATGTTTGTGTGTGCTCATGTGTTTTGTCTTTGTATATGTCTGTGTATATCTGTGCATGTCTCTGTACATGTTTGTATGTATCTGAGTGCAAATGAATCTTTGTATATGTTAAGTGTCTCTGTGTGCACATGTATGTGAGTCTGTGTATATCTCTGTGTGTGTCTGTGTGATCATGTCTCTGTGTGGATGTATATATCTGCTGTCTGTGCGT
>JAOXYA010108994.1:0-10697 GCA_028565675.1 Sorex palustris | reverse complement strand
TCTCTCTCTCTCTCTCTCTCTCTCTCTCTCTCTCTCTCACACACACACACACACACACACACACACACACACACCACGAGAGGGGAGTCCCCAAATCCCTTCAGTCTCCCTTTCACGCCCACAGGGAAGCTCGCAGAGACCCTCCTCCCTCAGCAGCCTCTGAGATGACGAGCTTCGTTTCTCACTGCCCACCGTGAGACAGGGAGAGAGCTCTTCATGACTGCGTCTCCGTCACACTATGTCCCTCCCCCGTGCCAGGTCGGTGCTGTCCCTCAGCCCTCTCCCAGGTCTCCCAGAGGGCAAGCCTTTCGACTACGGCCAACAGTCTGCCCTCCTGCTGCCTTCTCAGCTAGGTATCCACTCGGCAGAAACACAATGACGTCGGGAAAGGAGCTGCCGTTACACGGCTTCCAGGTATCCTCCTCTCCAGGAGGACCCTGTATCCAGAGAACGTGCGCTGGCAAGCAGAAGAAACGGTCCCCAGGACGGGGAAGGCAGTGTCACCAGACAGAAGCCAGGGCCTTTGGCAAAGAGCACGCTGTCTCCTTACAAGACTGCCTGGTGCCTCTCCCCGAGGGGACTGAGCAAGTCAGACCTTTGCTACTGCAGCCAGTGCAATCCTAGCAAAAGTCTCTGGCTTTCGAGGAACGGGGTTCCAGCTTGGGGTTCCAGCTTGGCGAGGGCTGCTCTCACCTGCACTGCTCTGAGGGTGCAGGCGTCTGTGTGCCGAGGACATCTGCACAGTGCAGCCCTGGCTTCAACTCCTCTCCAGCCCCTGGACCTGGCAGTGCTGGAGAAGCACCAGCCCATGCCCACAGCCCCCCGTCAGGCCTCAGCGGGATCAGGGCCCACAACCCGGGCTGACCCTCCCCATGTCCACGCACAGGGAGTCCGGACCCTGCAGCATCCTTCAGGCGCGAAGGAAGCTTCCCCCTTTGACCCCAGCCCTGCTGCCGAGACCTCAGTGGGGCTCCTGTCCAGGTTACCTGACTTAAACATCACTTGGGACATCAAGAGGTCGTGTAAAGTGCTGATATTGTCCCAGCCAGGCAGGAAGACCAGCACGGCACCATCCTGTGGGGAAACAGCTGTCAACAACGCCCTCGACCCAGTCCCCATGTCACAGGCAGGCATGGAGCAGCAGCCACTGATTCTAACTAGAAACGGGACTTAGTTTCTTTCTCTCTTGCTTTGGACAGTGCCCAGGGCTTGCCCTTGACAGCACCCGAGGGATCACATGTGGCACGGGAAGAAAACTCAGGTAGGTCGTGTGCAAGAGCCATACTGAGAACTTACTCTAGCCTTGTCTTGCAATAGGTCACATGCCTACGTATTCTGATAGACGGAGATCCTGACTTCTTGTGTCAGAAAGTACCTTCTCCCATAGGCTATTTCAAACAACATCTAATAAAACTGTTTTCCATTTTCCTAGACACAGAAATCCCGACGGTGCCCTGAGGCCCAGCTAACCTCCTCCTTCAGAGCGATGTGCCGGATGAGGGCGGCAATCAGGTTCAGGTCCACTTTATCGTCGTCTGCCATCTCGAGTGCTTCGATAGTGCTGGGAGAATACCTGTGCAGACGTGGCCGGTAAGTGCACAGCCCGAGCCCTACCTCGCGCTGCAGCTGGGGCACCACGACCAAGCTTGGAAACCAGAGTACGCAGCTGGAACTCAAGGATTTCACCCCCGACTCGCCGTAGGATTTTGGATGTGACTCTTACTACATAAATGTTTTTAAGACTGGACTGGTCTTAAATCACTTGTTACTGAACGTCCCGGGAGCCCACGGGAAACAAAGCTGTCCGAGTCCCGCACGTCATTGTTCATGACAGTCCCGGGAGCTTCCTGGGCCCAGACAACAGCGAGCATGGGCTGTGCTCTGAGCTTCGAGGAGCACTCGACGCGGGGCAGTGCCACAGGACTCACTTCTTCCGCAGCTGCTGCAGGTAGCCAGGCCAGCGCTCCCGGTACAGGGCCTCCTTCTCCTCCTTGTCCTGCCGATGGGAGCGCCCTTGCATGAAGCCCCTCTTAAACTGGGATCTGTGCTCCCTCTGCTCGGGGACATATCTGAAACGCAAACACCATTCAACAGCGTCACTCCTGGGAAACTCTTCTGAGGCCCTGGAGCGTGAGTGCTTTGAAACGCAAGAGCAGTGCAATGAGCATGGAGAGACAGATGACGGGGCCTAGCACCGATGCCCCTGCACCCGGGTCCAGACCTGATGTCGGTGCCCAGTGTGCTCAAAGAAAGGCAGACGGGGTCGCTGAGGCAGCAAGAATGAACACAGACCTGCCTGGCCACTGCCAACTGCTAGCCTGCTCCCGGGCTTAAATGATCACCTCAAAGGGCGGGCAGTGCACCCCAGGAGCAGACAGTGGGCAGAGCCTGCAGACAGGAGCTGCACAGGAAGCCGTGGGGGGCTGGGGCCACCCAGGAAAGCGTGGGCATGGACAAGCTGCAGGACTATTCAGAGATGTGGGACTCCGTCTGACTGGTTTAAAGCCACATCACTGGCACTGGGAAGGCTGGGGTGACTGTCACTCATCACATCTCCAAAGCAGGTCCCTTTTATGCTACTCCCGAGTCTGCCCCGAGCTACCCAGGAGGGGGTCTGTGTGGACAGTTACAGGCCCCTTCTATGATCTGTCCACGCAGATGTGATGCCTTCAGCCAGAGCCGGTTCCTGGGATGCCAGCCAGGATCCCTGATGGGCACCCCAGAGACGAGCGGCTACTCGGTCAGACCGGGAGAGGCAGGTGGAGGTTCTGCCTGCTGCAACACGCTAGTACAGCACTGGAGCAGCACTGGATGCGAGCCCCTGGCCCCACTGGGCTTTCCAGTGTGGGAGCCCACTGAGTCCAGCCACATGCTGCCCGCACCTGCCCCAGGCCAGGATGTCTGACAGATTCGAGAGGAGTTTGTGTTCAGCCATGCCCTGCTCTGCAGGGTCGTGAGCCTCGAGCCCGCATTTCAGACCCAGCCACTCCCGGCAGTGCATGCTCCAGCGCACCCTCCGCCAGCAGTGCGAGTGACACCTCGGGGCACTCAAATACCCGCTGACCCTGGCCACTACTGAGGAAGGTGCCTGCAGGGTAGGGCCCTGAACCAACCCTGCACCAGGAAGCGTCAGTCCCTGCAGGAGACCCCGCAATAGAATCTGGGTACTCGCAGGGGCCCCGGCTCCCCCAGCCAGAACCTGCAGCCCCGAGCCACACTGCCTAACCTGCCCTGTGGCAAGGGCTGCCCAGCGGTGTCCACCCTCAGTGCCCCACAGACCCTCAGACAGACGGGAGCAGGCAGGGTAGACCCAGGGTCCTTGCCCAGCACCGCGGTCCTCAGTGGAGATGTTCGTTCTCCGGCAGTGCCGGCATGAGCTCACGGTCACCCAAGCACAGGGCCGGGGCCGCCCTCACTGCCTGCACCCGCGCGCCTGTCTTCACACGCACACACCTGGGAAGGGGGCAGGGGACGGGCAGAGTAGACCCTCCCGGTTAATCCACACCCAGGGGCCGCGGCCCGCACATGAGCTATAAGGATGGGGATGGGTCAATGTGCTAGAGGGGTGGACAGATGCTTGAAGCCCTGGGACGAGCAGAGCTGCCATCCCCCAGAAGCTCACAGCCAGGAAGGAACACACACAATGGCTCAGGCCTGGCAAACCTGGGGCCTCCTGGGGGAGGGAGCCTGGCTATGGCTCACAGCACAGTGGGAGCCACAACATGGGACCTCAGACAACAGCTCAGCAGGAGGCGAGCTCGGAGCTTCCTCTCCTCTCCCACAGCTCCTCACCTTATCATCTCAATGACGTCCTCCAGAAGATACTCCACCACCGGGAAGGTGAACCCAGGGATGTGGATCATTGGACAGTGGCCTGTGGTGTGGAGAACAGGGACGCCCCCCCTGAGCAGGAGGCTGCCAGGGTGGCTGACTGACCCCCGGGTGCGCCCTCCACGTCCCTGCCCCCGGAGTCCCCTCACCAAAATACTCTGAGAACTTCTCGGCGTTCAGCGTTGCGCTCATGAGGACGACCTTCATGTCAGGCCGGACTCCGAGCAGGTCCTTGATGACCGTCATCAGAACATCGGACTGCAGGTTCCGCTCGTGGATCTCGTCCAGCACCACGTGACTGACGCTGGCCAGCCGCCTGAGGAGGCCCGGCGCATCAGCACTGCCCCCGCCAGCCCACTCGCTCCCCTCCCCCCCCCCCCCCGGGCAGGAATCCAGGCCTCACGGGTCTGACTGGAGCCACTGCAGGATGATCCCCGTCGTGCAGTACAGGATGGACCCTTGCTTCCGGGGCAGCCGGCTGCAAGGACACGGGGACGATGAGCTCAGAGAGGGACAGAACTCTGCTCCCAGGAGCACCTCCCATCTCCAGGGCCAGAGCCTCAGAAACACGACTCTTTAGGAAGGGAGGTTGAGGCTTCCTGCTGTTGCTGCCTCGGACGAGGGCTCAGCCAGCAGGGCTCCTGCATGGGCCCAGGAGCAAATGCTGGCTCTCGAGTTCCCTTCCCGCGCACTGACAGTAGGGACAGGCGGGCACAGACTCAGGGAGGGGAATGTGCTTTGGGGCCACTCTGTCACTCACTGCCTCACAGAAACACGGGCTGAGGACACGACGGGCAGTGGGCCGGGAAGTCCAGAGCCGCCCCTCACCTCTGCAGGCGGATCTGGTAGCCCGTGCTGCTGCCTCCTCCACAGGACTCTGCGCGTTCTGCCGCCACCCGCTCAGCAACCTGGGGCAGAACCCAGAGTCAACTCAGGGTTCAATTCCTTGATGGAGACACCCTCCCCAAACACGACCTAAACGCATGGGATCCTGAAAGACCACTTCGTCACCTCCCCACCACACACACACACACACACACACAAAGAGGCCCCGAGCACCGGCTGAGGGAGCCGGGCTCCTACTTGCTTCGTGGTTGCTCCCCGGCCACAGAGCCCCCTGGAGGCCAAATCCCCGCCGGAATCGGCAAAGCACCTTTCCCTAACTTTCTTCCGTTAGTCTGTACCATCTGCCTTGTCCGTGAGGAGAAAGCCACGGTCCACACTTTCTACACTCAGCTTCACCATGCACTTCTAAATTTCAGTTTTTTAAGGGGAACCTCCCCAGGGGTGCCTGAGGCCTGGGATTCAGTGTTTAGGGGGAAACTGAGTACCAGGGTGACACTAGGAGCTCCCACTATGCGTGTGATCTGACATGAAAACATATTCTGACCTGTGTGCTGCTTGGGTCAGAGACCAGGTCGCCGACTACCAGGCAGAAGTGAGGCAGCTTCCATATGTTGGCCGGACGTGTGCACAGCACCAACACCACCCCGTCCCCGCCACCGTCCCCTGCCCACCACCCCATGCCCCACACCCCACAGAGCAGCCTGTGCTTGGCCCTGGCCGCAGAGGAGTAGAGGTGAGGTGGGAGATGGGAGTCACTAGCCTTGAGGGAGCAGTTCTTGGGAATCAAATTCTCCCATCCACAGACCTAGAGCTCACTGAGGAGCTACTTATTAAGCTACCCATTTCAATTCCAACAGATCTCAGAAAACCAAGCAGAAATAAATGCTGGTCGGCAGTCTTCCTGTTGTCAATATATCACTCGCTGCCATGTGAAAACATGAAATCCTAATACACCTTAGCCGTATCACTGTGTTATAGTCAAAAGTATTTTTCACAATTCCTAAGAAATCCCAAAACACCATCAGAAGTGACGGAGTCCCTGATCAGATCCTGTCTTATATGAGTCAGAGATGTGACAGAATATCATGAAACCAAACACAATCGTCAGTGATTTTAACGTCAACTTACATACTATAGAAATCGCCTACGTACACAAGGGTTTAGAAGGTAATGTGGTTGGGTGACTTGTATGTTTAGGTTACCTAACTGAAAGGGAAATGTTGTCTGCAAGAACACGTTCCCTGAACGGCTAACGATAAACTTAAATATCCTTATTGAAGCGTTTCACTAAAAATAATCATAGATTTTACTGCAGGATACACAGTAGAGCACACAGGGCACCCGCCTGATGCTCAGCTGACCTAGGTAGGGCCAATCCTTGGGCAGTCCTTGTGCCCCCCATCCCCTAAAACATCAGAGATGCAGCACGGACCCTGACCACCAGTGAGCGAACAAGCCCCAGCTCTGAATATTCAGTGAGGGGGAGGCTCAAGTCACTGGGTAAAGGGGATCATTTAGCTTATGACGAACAGTAAAAGGGGAGGACGCTTGCCTTGCATGTGGCTGACCCAGGTTCGATCCCAGCACCCCAGCGGGGCCCCCCAGCACACCAGAGGTGATCCCTGAGCACAAAGCCAGGAGTCAGCCGACTGGGTGTGGCCCCCAAACCAATAAGCAGAAGTTGGTCGTTCTCCTTTGAGTGTCTCTTGGATCGCCGACCTCTCTCCTCGGAGGTCACGAGGCCTGAGACTCTTCTCAGGCAGGTACTCACTGAGATGGCGCTGATCCTCCGGGGCTGAGTACACACGATGCGGCATGCAGACCCCTTCCCTCGCTCAATGTAGTCGTCCAAGATGAACTGGGTGACCTGAGTGGTCTTGCCACAACCAGTCTCGCCACTTATCACGGTGACCTGGTGGCCATTGATCATTTCCACCAGCTCCTGTTTCAGAGGAAGAAGAGGCGGGACACTGCTGACCAGGGCGAGCGCGCGCTTCCCCAGACACAGAGAGCCGCCAACAAGCATCCCATGGCCCTGAGCTCCTCCGCACACCCCAGCAGCCTGCATGCAGCCCCACAGCATGGAGGAACAGGCACACTCAGGTGCGGGTGGAGAAGAGACAGAGACTCGTTCCACAGAAATGGTGGCTTGGGTCCCCAAATGCCCATAGAGCTCCCGGGGCCCTTATGGACCGACACGACAACCCAGAATCTGGTTCCGCCTGCAGAACAGTCTGATGCTCTGTCTAGGAGACAGTGCTAGGCCAGCTGACCTGAGTTTCATCCCTGGAACCCTATATGGCCCCAAGGCCCTCAGGGAGTGATCTTCCAGCATAGAGCCAGGAGTAAACCCTGGGCATGGCCAGAGAAGGAAGAGTATCATTATGTCACCATTTCCTTTTAAATCACTGCAACATTTTAACTCAAATGGCTGAACTTCAAAGACATCTGACACTTCTTTGTGAAATTGGTCTTCTACTTTCAAACACTAATATTTATAACATTAATATTTACCATGGGGTGGAGCGATAGCACAGTGGGTACAGCATTTGCTTTGCACGCGGCCAACCCAGGTTCGATTCCTCCATCCCTCCTGGAGAGCCCGGCAAGCTACCAAGAGTATCCCACCACTACAGCAGAGCCTGGTGAGCTCCCTGTGGCATATTTGATATGCCAAAACAGTAACAAGTCTCACAATGAAGACATTACTGGTGCCCGCTCAAGCAAATCAATGAACAAAGGGAGGACAGTGACAGTGCTACAGTGCATTATTTACCATATTCTAACATTAAAAGGGAGTAGGGGTTAATGGGCCATTAATATCTACCAAAAATTAAAAAATTTCACTCCAAGGCCACCTTGTAAAACTCTCCCTTTGATGCGAATATGGTGCCCACGAGAAGCTGGGCACTTACAGCTGGTCACCTGATGAGGGGCCAGGACAGGAGCCAGATGCCAGTTCCTGTCCTCAGCAGACCCTTCAACTGATGGACAGTCTTGTTACTCAGCAGACTTTATTGACCAGTTTTCATTTCCAAACTCTAAAACTCAGTGATGAGCTGAAGCACGAGAAAAGCGTAAGGAAAACTTTCTCATGACCCAAAAATGGTCCCTGAATACGTCAAAGGAATGAAATGGAATTCCAACAGTATCTTTCAGAGGAAGGCTCGTGAATTTCCTTTTCTTCTTGACAACAGAGCAAAAATAAAAGAGTATGCTTAAATATTTCAGATATCACACAAAAACAGGATGGATTCAACTTACCTTCCGCATCCCGAATGAAGGCAGTTTTTCTCTGAAGCGCTGAAATTTAAAAAAAAAAAAAAAGAAAATTAAACAAAAAAAGAGATCAACATTCACAGGACTATAGAAATGGCAGCTGAAATAAATCGACAGTAAAATTCAAACACATCGCTGTCTAGGTTCAAAACCCTTTTATGATTTACTGAGCGAGGTCAGTCAAAACTTAAACTGTGTCTGAACTGCCTGTCACATGGCCCAGATCACTGGTGGAGCCCCCAGAACCCTGACCAGTTTAGGACCCCACCCCCACGCTCTCACAGGGAAGTAAGCTGCAGTCTAAACCAAAACAAGCAGACCTGGTGTGAGAGAGTTAAAGGGCAGATCTGAGTGTCCCCAGGACCCTGGTCTCTGCCTCTCAGGGCTTACATGCCAGCCCAATCCCAAGCATCACAGGGTCCCCACAATGAACAGCTGACCCGTCGTCAAGAGGCACCCATGAAAATGGGAGACTGTTCTACAACCACCTGAGTGATTTTTCCCTCCTACTTTTTTTTTTTTCTGATTTTGGGTCACACCCAGTAGCTCTCAGGGCTTGATTGTGGTTCTGCACTCAGGGATCATTCCTAGCAGGCTCGGGAGACCATCTATGTTACCCTGGATTGAGCCCAGCCAACCTTGTGCAGAGACAGGCTCCTCTGTGCTACCTTTGGTCCACTCTAAAAGGTGTCTTTTATGAGAACATCCCATTCAGTCTCTGCAAATCCAGTGTGTGTGTGTGTGTGTGTGTGTGTGTGTGTGTGTGGTGGGGTGGGGTCATGGAGCATTTTTAAATGTTGTTTTAAAATAAATTTATGTAGAGACACACACAGAAATCTCCGACCCGAGCAACCTGCACCAGAGATGGCCCAAGACTTTGCAACAGGCCTTCTCTGCTAGGCTGCTCCTGAAGGGGGCAGGTGCCGTCCCACCGCCTGCCCTCTACGAGCTCCAGCGGTTGCTATTTTCTAGAAGCTAGCAAGAAGCACCAGCTCCCACGTGGCCACGATCCAGAGACACATACAGGAATCCCGGACCCGAGCAACTTGCGGCAGCGATTTCTTCAGACCCTAATTATTAAAGCCTTAGAATTCCTGGAGAGTGCGGGAGAGTGGCCGCACAACATTATATCCATAACAAGCAATAAAAAAACACACTGTCTAGCAACTGTATTTTCAGCAGGTATGAGGGGTGGTAGGACTGGTCTCAAAATATCAAAGGTACCTGAAGAAAGAAGACGCTGCAAATTGTCTGCCACAAAGGCAGGGGAAGGTGTGTAATGGGGGGCTGGAAGGGCCTGCGAGGAATACCAGGGATTTTGGTGCTGGAAAATGTGCACGGGTGAAGGAATGGGTGTTTGATGACGATATGATTGAAGCTCAAACAGAAAATTTTTGTTACTGATGTCATGGTGAATGAATAAAAAATTTTTAAAAAGGGGAAAAAAATTGAATATACTGAGAAATGTCTGATTTGCATTCACACCAATTTTAAAAGACCGTTACATTTGGGATCATGAAAAATCTCAGGCAAAAGGGGCTCATACTGGGCAATGTTTATAGCCTATGTACTCATGGTTAATCTTAATATGAGTGATAGCCCCTGTTTGATCACTTGATCACTTGACTTCCCGTTAATCGGCGATTTGCTCAAGCGGGCGCCAGTAACACCTCCATTTGTCCCTGTCGGCCAAGACTCACACACGACTGAAGCCCCACAGAACAAGATAAGCCCAACTCTGAGACCTTGGACTCCAGGCTCAAGGACCCGGGGACAGAGATTCTCTGCTTGCTCCCACCAACCACAGGTGACGAAGGGATTAAAATCAGGAGTCCCACCCTACCCTGCCCTGTCTGCTTCCACCAACCACCAGAGACCCAGGGACTGGATTGCGCACAGAAGACCCACCCTACCCCTACTGGGACCAGATAAATACCTCACTGGCAGACCTCCACTACCTCCACTACCCAGCCACCGCCACACTCCAGGACACTTTCGGACCCGCGCAGCCACAAAGTGGCCTTGCGACACATTATAAGACACTAAATACCCATCTTTCAGAATTGCCGTACCATATTTGATACGGTTCAAATATGGTAACATCTACAAGGGCGATTAGAGGTCGCCCCAAAGCCTCTATCCCTCTCAGAAAGCCTGGCAAGCTACTGAGAGTATTTTGCCAACAAGGCAGAGCCTCACAAGCTATCCATTGTGTATTCGATATGCCAAAACCAGCAATTACAATGGGTCTCATTCCCCTGACCCTGAAGGCTTCACCAAAATGGCAGAGTTCAGAAGGATGAGAAAGGAGAGGCCGATAAAATCTCAAGGCCGAATTAGGCTGCCACAACGAAGAAATGCAAAGATGATTGTCTGTACTTTCAATGCACGTACGCTAGCATCAGATACATCCTTCGAGGACCTGATGGTACAAGCACGAAAGATCAAGTACAACATCATTGGTCTGACCGAGACAAGAAGGCACCAAGCTCATCATGCTGTTTTCGACACTGGAGAATTGTTCCTCGGAACATGCGATAAAAAAGGTGTCGGAGGCATCAGTGTCCTTGTCGACACAAACTTGGCCATGAGCATTGATTTATTCAAATGCCTAACAACCTGAATCGGACATTTACATTTGAATAGATGTGGCTCACTGCCTGCAGTTTCTATCTTTGTTGTCTATGCACCAACATCCAATTATGATAAAGGAGAAATTGAGAAGTTCTACATGGAGCTGG
>JAOXYA010108943.1:0-10698 GCA_028565675.1 Sorex palustris | reverse complement strand
GAGTAACCCCTGAGTATCGCAGGCTGTGACCCAAAAAGCAAAAAAAAAAAAAAAAGATTAGTCTCTCCTTGCCTTAATCTTTTTTTTTTTTTTTTGCTTTTGGGGTCACACCGGCGATGCACAGGGGTTACTCCTGGCTCCTGCACTCAGGGATTACTCCTGGCGGTGCTTGGGGGACCCTGTGGGATGCTGGGGATCGAACCCGATCGGCCACGTACCAGGCAAACGCCCTAGCCCTACCCGCTGTGCTGTCGCTCCAGCCCCGTGCCTTAATCTTTATAACGCTGATACTCCCATATAAATCCTTCTAGGGTAAAAAGGGTAGCCACGGTGCTCCCGTTGTTCATCGATTTGCTCTAGCGGGCCCAGTAACGTCTCCATCATGAGACTCATTGTTACTGTGTTTGGCATATTGAATGTATCAAACCCCGCTTGGCCGGGCCGGCTGCGTGCAAGGCAAACGCCCTACCGCTATGCTATTGCTCCAGCCCAAAAAGGGTAGATGAAGTGATTTTGAGAAGCACCGTGGGGGGTGAGGCGGGGGGGGGGGGCTCGCCTGGTATAACTCCAGCAGTGCGGGGGGGTTGGAAAATTGAATTGAGTCTGGGGCCCGACCCGGCAGCTCCCCTTGGCCCTTTTGGGGTTCGCATCATGGTGGTGTCTGTTCCCCCCGCCCCAGACTTAAGGTGAAGAGCTCGGCGGTGCAGACCCTGAGCCGCTCTCGGATTGAAGACATCGCCTCGTCGCTGGGTGAGAGCAGAGACGGGGTTGCGGGCTTGTCCCCCTTTTCTCTTTGTTCACTGGCTCAGATTCTTGGCTCGGGAGAGCAGGGGAAGGAGAAACTCAGCTGCTTCCTTTAGACTTTGTAGTTTTCCCCTCCTTCCTGGGGGGGGTGCAGGGGGGTACTCTGAGAGCCCCCCCAGGGCAGCGACAGGAGGACCCCTGGGGACCCCAACCCAAGCGATCCCAGAGGCCCTTTGGAAACCCAAAGCTTGGATTCCGAGTGGAACTGGAGCTGGGGGACCCCCCACCCCGAACCCACCCCGAACCTTGCACGATTTGGCCTTTGCCCCATCCCAACCCCCACGCCCCCTGCTGTGGCCTTTTCTTTCTTGCCTCAGTGGGGCTTCGGGGTGGGGGACAGCTTGGATGACAGCACAGTGGGAGAGCTGGCCTGTGGGGGAGGCCCCGGGCAGGCCAGGGAGGGGGTGCGGCTAGCTCAGGGCGCCCGCCCGTGTCTCCCCTGCACGCAGCCTCACCGGACGCCGTGCCCAGCTCGCCCGTGGAGGAACTGACCTACCGGCGCTCCCTGCGGGTGGCGCTGGACCTTTTGAACTCCAGCACTCCCAGTCCGCGAGAGGCAGGAGCTCCGGAGGAAGCCGGGACCCCCCTGGCCCCCGCAGCCGAAGCCACAGCTGCCGTCACTGCCGTCGTGCCGGGGGACACAGCCGGGCTTGATTCTGGCAAGCAGGACCCAGCGCAGCAGGACCTGCCGGGCTCAGCTCCTTGGGAAGAGGACCCCCAGCGCCCCGCGGACCCCAGCAGGGAGCCCGAGAGCCCGGGCCCCCCCGGGGAGACCATGGCGTTGCTGGGGCCGGCCAGCCCCCCACGGACCATCCCGCTGCCCCCCGCTCGCCTCCCAGAGCCCCGGACTGTGACTGCGAGTTGCCTTCAGGGGACCCTACAGGGCCCCTGGAACCCGGAGCTGGACCCCCCAAGCGACCGTGCCTGGACAGCAGCTGGCACCCCGAGCTGGCACTGTCTGCCGGGCAGGAGGCGAAAGCCGGCACCCCTCCACACAGCCCGCTGAGCCCCGGGCCCCCGGCCCCCGAGAAGGTGGAGGGAGGTAAAGGCGCTGGTCTGGGGGGCGATGGGGGGAGGGGCTGCACCCCAGACCTCTCTCAGTTCCCCCCGGAGCAACCCCCCTCCCCAAAATAGACCCGGGGCCTCTGTGCTTGGTGGCTTTGGGGTTTCGGGTTTCTGTCTTTTTTGTTTGTTTGTTTGGGGGCCACATTCGGTGGTGCTTGGGGCTGACTCCTGGCTCTGCACTCAGGATCACTCCTGGCGGTGCTCAGGGGACCCTCTGGGGTGCCGGGAAGGGGCCGCGTGCCAGGCCAGCGCCCTCCCTGCTGTCCCATTCCTCTGGCCCCTGGCTTTATTGATTTTTGTATTTTGCAGGGGCAGGGGAACGGGGCGGTGTGTGGTCTGGGTTGTCGCTGGTGCCATTGGGACCAGCTGTTCCCGCGGGCACTGAGTAGGGCCACTCCCTCGGCTCACCTCGGGGTGACTCATGCATGCGTGCATGAAACCCCGTAGGTGTGTCGGCAGGAAGGGGCCTGCAGCAGTGCCCTCACCCCCCCCCCCGCCCCTCCTACCTCTGGCCTGCGCCCCCTCAGCTGACCGGGCCTGTCCCTTGTTTCTGCATGACCAGCTGTGGTCAGCCACCGACATGCCGGCACGGGGGGGGGGGCCGTGGGGACGGTGGTCACTGCCCCCCCCAGCCTGTCTCCCGTCTCTGGCCCCCCTCCCCGGGCCCCCAAGTTGTCCCCTGTCGTGGAGCGTGATGTCTGGGTCGGAATTGCCCACAGGGGTGAGCCCAGGCGGCCCAGTGACCGGCCCCTGCGGTCTCCCCACTCGCTGCAGCCGCAGACTGGCCATCCTGCGTGGAGTCCATGGAGCTGAGCTCGATCCAGTCTCTCCTGGAGGAAGAAGAGGATGACGAGGAGCCGCCCAGAATCCTTTTATATCACGGTAAGGGGGCGGGGGAGGGGGTCCCATGAGGGAACCCTCACAGGCAGAGGCTGTTCTGGGGGGGTGGGGGCCAGGACAGTGAAGTGTCCCAGAGGGACTGCGGGTCTCCCCAGAGGATGCTCCCTGTGACCAGGTCCTCACGCAGAGCTGCTGTAGGGGCGGGTGGCCCGGAGAGAACTGGGGCTCCGACCTTCCTTGGCAGTTGTGTTGGTTTCGGGGGCCCCTCTAGTCCTTTGAGCCTCTTTGTTTTTTTGGCCACACGAGTGGTGCTCAGGGCTGACTCGTAGGACCCCCGTGGGATGCCCGGGATGGGCTCGAACCTGGCTTGTGCAGGGCCATGCCCTCCCTGCTGTGCCCTCAGCTCTCACTCGGGCCCTTTTGTCTGGAAAAACTGGTGTGCTTGAGCTCTGTCTCCACCTCCGCCCCCAAATCTCTCAGGAAGGGCAGCCCCTAGCCGACCCTGATTTGGGCCTCTGTGCAGGCAGCTGTTTCCCCACCTCTGCAGTGAAATAGGGAGAGGCGCGTTCAAAAGAACACCGTGACCCAGGCAGGGAGGTGCTGGCCTTGCCGTCCCTGGCACTGCTTGGGGTCCCTTGAGCCCCACCAGGGCACACACAGAGCCAGGTGTCACTCCCGGGCACCGTTGGATATGGCTCCAAAATCACAATGAAAAGAGCAAAAGAGAGAGAATGACGGCATCTCTGGCGGGGAGAGAACGGAGGGGTCTCTGGAAGGCAAAAGAAAAAATTCCTGCATGCAGCTGAGATGCAGGTGACGGCCGGGGTGGGGAACTACGGCCGCCAACTGGGGGACTGGGTGCTGGAAGGACTTGACGAGTGACCCGAGGTCTCATCAGTAAATGTAGAGGAAAGAGGAGGATTTGCTAAGGGGGGCCCGGTGGGTCCTGGGGGGAGGATGGTGGCCCAGGGGTGGGGTTGCAATTGGCACATTGAATGCAAGAACCGTGTTCCCATCAGCTTTGTTCCTTGGGTTTGTTTTGTTCTGTTGCAGTCAGGAGGACTCTGCGCTCAGGGATCACTCTTGGTGGTGTTCCGGGCACCCTATAAGTTGCTGGGGATTGAACCCGAATTGGCCTCCTGCAAGGCAGGCGCCCTAACCCACTGGAATCTCTCTTTTAACCTTGTTATCCGCTTGTAAACTTGGGTGCTGAGATTTTGTTTCAAAAAATTAAATTTAGGGGCTGGAGCGATAACACAGCAGGTAGGGCGTTTGCCTTGCACGCAGCCAACCTGGGTTCAGTTCCCAGCATCCCATATGATCTGCTGAGTACCGCCAGGAGTAACACCTGTACGTTGCCGGGTGTGACCCAAAAAGCAAAAAAAAAAAATTAAGGACCAGAGTGGTAGTACAGCAGTAAAGTGCTTGCCTTGCACACGGCTGACCTGGGTTTGATCCCCAGGATTCCATAGGGTCCCCCAAACATCACCAGGAGTGATTCCTGAGTACAGAGCCAGGAGTAACGGCTGAGCATTGCTGGGTATGAACCAAAAACTGGATTTTTTTTTTTTTTTTATGGCATGGACAAAGAAAGCTCAAAGGACCAGAGCGATGCTTTGTGGAAGCCTGACACTCTCTGGCTTCCTGAGTACCACTGGACTTGACCCCCCCGACCATGGAGCGAGCTGTTTTCCCCAAGCACCACTGGGGTGGCATTAAACCACAATTTGGGGAAGCGATAGTCCAGTGGGGAGGGCCTTGGCCTTGCACACGGCCAACCCAGGTTCGATCCCTAGCACCCCATTGGGTTCCCAAGCCTCGCCAGGAGTCAGCCCTGACCACTGCCAGGTGTGGTTCAGAAACCAAAATGAAAATGGGGGGTAGCTCAGAGGGTGATCCCCAGCCCTGCCTGTTTTTCTTGGATAACAGAGACACCTCAGGTGTCAGGGTCCCCTGACTGTTTCCCTGTGGGTGGCCCCCCCAATGGGGTCGCAGTCCCCAATCCCACATCTGGCCACCACGGCCCTCGTGTTGGGGCCATGTAGGGCTGGGGTCCCGGCTCGGGGGTGCCTGCAGCCCCCCTTAATCAAGGGTTGTAAATCCTGCAGGGACAGGGTTCCGGGGGCCGGGGCTTCGCACACCTCATCTCTGTCTGTCCCCGGTTCTCTCTCTGCCCTTCCACCCTTCCTCCTTCTAGAACCCCGCTCGTTTGAGGTTGGAATGCTGGTCTGGCTCAAGTACCAAAAATACCCCTTTTGGCCGGCGGTGGTAAGAGCGCGCCCCATCTGGGGGTGGGGGTGAGGGTCAGCAGGGTCCCGCAGGGCCTCGCGCCCCCTCCATCCTGCTCAGGTGGTGGGGACCCCATCCCATAAAGCTGGGTGTTTCTGCTTCTCCCCCTGGAAACGGCTCGCATTGCTGCACCCCTGCGTGGCCCATTGGTCACTTTTATTATCCAGTGAGGCGTCTTTGTTGATTTTGGGGGGGATGTCTTTGTTTTGGGGGCCTCTCTGGATGATTCCCCGGGAAGGCTACTCCTGGTGCTTGGGGGGGGTTGCTCCTGGCATGGGGGCAGAGGTGTTGGGGATCCACCCTGGGGCTCCCCTGTGCTCTGAGCACCTTCGGGAGCATGCGTGGTGCTTTCGTTGTCTGGTATCTTGGGGGTACATGGCCAGAAACCCCCTGGAGCAGAGCTGGGGGGTCAGTGTCCCCCTGGCTGCAGTGAGCGCCCCATGGCAGTGTCCGAGTTTCGCGGGGAGGAGGCCTGGCCGCCACAGAGACTGACCCTCCTGTTCTGTGCGAGGCCAGACGTGTTAAAGGTGGGGGCAGTGTCATTTGGGGGTGTGCCTCCTGCACCCACACCTGGGCTCCTTCCCCTCCAGCCCAGACACACTGGCTCCAGAGCAGGGGCCCTCCCCCCAGCCCACCCCCCAACAGCTGCGCAGGGCTTTGTCCTTTGTCTGTGTCCTGTGGGACGACATGCGGTGCTTCTGTTTTGGGGGCCACACCTGACAGTGCTCAAGGGTTATTCCTGGTGGGGCTCAGGGAACCCTGTGGGGGGGCCAGGGACTGAGCCCAGGTTGGAACCCCCATGCGTGGCCCCAACACGAGGGTCTTGACCAAGCGCCACCCGCCACTTCCCTTTCTGACTTGACTTGACTTTCGGGGCGCCGCCCGCAGGTCAAAAGCATCCGGCGCAGAGACCGGAAGGCCAGCGTGCTCTTCATCGAGGGGGACATGGACCCCAAGGGCCGAGGGTACGGACTGGTGGCACAGTTCACGGGTGGGATGCGGGGGGCGGGGAGGGGAGGGCCGAGACCCAGCTGTGGCAGGCAGCAGCCCCCCTCGTCTCCTGAGGTTCCCCCCGGGCCTGTGTGAGTCCTGGGGTGCACCGTGCGCCCCCTCCCCTCCCTCGGGCGGGCGTTCTCTGTCCGCGGGCGCCGCGTGGTCAGGCCGCTGCCCTCTGCCCTCAGCATCGCCGTGTCCCTGCGGAGGCTGAAGCACTTTGACTGCAAGGAGAAGCAGGCCCTGCTGGTAAGTGGGGGCGCTGCCGGCTCCCCAGGGCAGGGGTGAAACGGCCGTGGGCATGTGGGGTGGCGGGATGGGTCACGTGGGACTCGGGCTGGCCAGTGGCAGCCCTTTGCCATCCCCATCATGTCCCCCTTGTGGGGGGATGGGCTGGGCGGCCGCTCAGCTCACGGGGCCCAGCGCAGGCTTTGCAGAGCTTGGAGTGGGTCCCCCCCCAGACTGAGTGGGTGCGGGGCTAGAGGAATGGGACAGCGGGGAGGGCGCTGGCCTTGCATGCGGCTGACCCGGGTTTGGTGCCCAGCACCCCATTTGAGTCCCCCGAGCTCCACCAGGAGGGATCCCTGAGTGCAGAGCCAGGAGTCATTCCTGAGCACCGCCAGGTGTGGCCCCCAAACCAAAAAAAAACAAAAACAAAAAAGCAAGGACCGGGTAGGTGGGGTCCCGCAGACACCCACCCCCACCCCCACCGTGCTCGGGGCATTAGGGCTCGCTGGGCTTTGGGTCTCGGGTGAGGGCCGGGGGATGGTTTGGGGGAGGCGACCCCACACATCTTGCCTCGCAGCCCCGACCAGGTCAGTGCTCCGCTCTGGGGGTTGCTGGGGGCGGCCGTGACCACGTGGCACCCCAGCCTTGGGGAGGCACTGACCGAGAGGGGCATGTGGGGTGGCGTGTGTGTTTGGGAACCGGGGCAGGAGGCTGCTGTGATCCCGGCTGGAGGGTGCCCAGGGTCACCGCCTGCCCCCTGGGGGTCTAGAGCAGTGGGCACACGCCTTTCTGGGGGTGCCTCCTGGGGTCCTACCTTCCCTGCACGTGACTTGTGGGTGTCGGGCCTCACCGGCACCCTGGGACTCAGCCTATATTGGGGGGCGCTTCTGTTCCCCGCATTCTGGGCCTCCTCCCTTTGGAGATTTTTTTTTTAAATCACACCCAGAGGCGCTCGGGGCCCTGTGGTGCCAGTGCCGGAGCCCAGGCGGGCATCCCCTCCCCCAGCAGAGCCCGAGCCCCAGCCCAGCGCCGCACTCAGGGGCCACAGATGCATGCGGGAGGTGCTCCGGGGCCCCGCTGAGGCTGCTGTCTGCCCCCCTAGACCGAGGCCAAGGAGGAATTCGAGCAGGCCATTGGCTGGTGCGTGTCCCTCATCACCGACTACAGGGTCCGCCTGGGTATGTGTGGGGGGGAGGGGCGGCTCAGGGCGGGGACTGGGTAGGGGGTTGGGGGGCTCAGGGCCTACATGCAGGATAGTGGAGCGTGGCTGAGCATTTCCTTCTGGCCAGAGTCGCCTCCTCCTCCCATTCTTCTGTCTGTCCGTCCCGTCTGTCTGTCCCAGCTGTCTGCCTGTAAGAGATCTTTAGATCAGTGTCTCCCAGACTCAGTGCTAAAACAATCCAGGGTTGGCAGGTGTGATTCTGGGGTGTGATTTGGGGCTCCTTCCTGCTTGTTCTCTTAAGAATGCCCTGGATGGGGGTGCAGAGTCACAAGGGATGGGGTGGCCGAGTGACGGGGGGTGGGGCCTGAGTAACGAGGGGGTCTGTGAGGGGGTGCTGAGTGATAGTTGGGGGCCTGAGCAACGGGTGGTGGGGCTGGGCGACACATAGGGGTCCTGAGTGACGGGTGGGGCTTTGAGTGGGCTCCCTGCAGGCCCCTCGGCTCGTTCCTGAGGCCAACTCCTGCCTGGGGTTCTCCCAGGACCCCTCCTGCTGACCTCTGCTCCCCTTGGGTGGGGGCAGGTGAGGGCGCCCACCTTGGCGCGAGCCCGACTTCTCCCCTCCCCACAGGCTGCGGCTCCTTCTCCGGCTCCTTCTTGGAGTACTACGCTGCTGACATCAGTAAGTGGCTGCAGCTTTGGTGGAGGGGCAGGGGGCTCCCCATCCTTAGGAAGCGGTGGCCAGTTTTGGGGTTCTGCCGGTGGCCAGCTCACTGCAGCTCCCCACGCTCCTGGCTGGGCCGCATCCTTGACTCCACAAGCCCCGCGGGTCCGGGGGTTCTGCGGCGCCCCTGTCCTCCGTGCCCAAGACCTGCGGACCGGAAGCCGGCAGGCTCGGGGAGAGGGACCCTTGCGAGGAAGAGGGTCTCCCCGGGTGCCCCCTCCCACACGCCGCGTCCCTCCGCGCAGGCTACCCCGTGCGCAAGTCCATCCAGCGGGACGTGCTGGGGACCCGCTTCCCGCCGCTGAGCGCGGGGGCCCCCGAGGCGCCGGCCGAGGGGAGCCCGTGGGGCCGGCGGCCCCCGTGCCGGAAGGTGCTCCCCGACCGCTCCCGCGCCGCGCGCGACCGCGCCAACCAGAAGCTGGTGGAGTACATCGTGAAGGCGCGGGGCGCCGAGGGCCACCTGCGCGACATCCTCAGGAACCGCAAGCAGTCGCGGTGGCTCAAGACCTTCCTGAGCTCGGCGCAGTGCGTGACGTGCGTGGAGACGTACTTGGAGGACGAGGCCCAGCTGGACCTGGTGGTGAAGTACCTGCAGGGCGTGTGCCGCGACGCGGGCCCGGGGCTGCTGGCGCGCATCAACGGGGACCGGATCCGCTTCATCCTGGACGTGCTGCTGCCGGAGGTGCGGGGGGCGGGGCTTGTGATCACGGGGCGGGGCCAGAATGTCGGGGGCGGGGCCAGGGTGCCGGGGCGGGACTTAGGCCGGAGAGGGGCTGGGGCGGGGTGGAGCGTGTGTGGGGGGTTAACAACCAAGGGGGCGCGCGTGCTCCTCTGCCACTGGCCACAACAACGGGTGTAGGGAGGTCACAGCTCAATCCTTTCTTTGTCTTCTTTCATTCTGGGAACACAGCCAGCGGTGCTTAGGGCTTACCCCTGGCGCTGAGCTGGGCGATCACTCCTGATAGGGAGTTCGGGGCCCTTCACGGGGTGCCAGGGGTCAAACCCAGGGTAGCTGTGTGCGAGGCCAGCACCTGCCCACTGTCCTCTGTCTCTCTGGCCTTCCCCAAAATATATGGTCTATGTAACATTTTGGGTTTCGTGCGCCTCCCAGAAGTGCTAAGGGCTTACTCCTGGCTCTGCACTCAGTAAGTGCATCCTGGCAGGGGTCCGGGACCAGATGGGGTCAAACCCAGGTCGGCCGCGTGCAAGGCAAATACCCTCCCCGCTATACCTGCTCCTCCCCCACCAATATTTGTTAATATGATAAACCTGCTGCCCATGACGTATGTGTGCAAGACTTTGTGTGTGCGCACATGTGGGTGTACATGTGTGTGCATGTTCCTGCTCGGTAATACCCAAACCTCGATACCACCAGAATTGGGGTACGGGGGGTGTCTCTGAACCCCACACTGTTGCTCAGTACTGTGCGTCCTCCAGGCGGTCATCTGTGCCATCTCCGCCGTGGACGCCGTGGACTACAAGACGGCTGAGGAGAAGTACATCAAGGGACCCTCGCTCGGATATCGGTAGGCCTCGGCCCCCCCATCTCCCCCGCGCCTGGCCCTGTCTCTCACCCCATTCCTTGCGGAGAGCCCCCGGGAACCCCTCCTGAGCCGTGACACCCCAGCTGGGCTCCCCGCGGCCTTGCCGAGTTTCCAGAGTGGATCGTGGGTTTGGGACAGACAGTGACACAGACGCCTAGGCCCCAGCCTGCTAGCAGCCGTGTCCCGGGACACGGGGTGATCAAGATGTCTCAGGTCTGGCAGCCCAAGCCCAAGCCCCTAATCCCAGTGCTGGGCAGGTTGCCAGGACCCGTGGCGGGAGCAGGTGACAGTGACATGATGAAGACTCATTCAGGTGGGGGTCTGGGCCCAGCAGGCTCAGCTGGGCATGCTGCCAAGGCCCCTGCCCAGGTTCACACCAGGAGGGCGCAGGGGTCCCTTGAGGCACTGACGGGGCAGAATTTTCTGGACCCGAAGCGCTTGTCGCCAACAAGGTGTTCGTTATCAACACAGCTGCTGCTGCTGCTGCTTTTTTTTTTTTTTTTTTTGACTTTTTGGGTCATACCTGGTCATGCTCAGGGCTTACTCCTGGCTCTGCATTCAGGAATCACTCCTGGCGGTGCTGGGGGGGTGGGGGCTATGGGATGCTGGGGATCGAACCCTGGTTGGCCGAGTGCAAGGCAAGTGCCCTCCCTGCTGTAGTGCCGCTCGGGTCCCCATCAACTCTTCTTTTTTCTCTTTATTTTCTTGTTATTTGGGCCACACCCAGCTGCACTCAGGTCTTTTTTCCTGGCTTTGCAGTCAGAGATCACTCTGGTGGGGATCGGGGGACCTTATGGGGTGCCTGGAATTGAACCCGGGTCTGCTGCATACGAGGCAAGTGCCTTCCCTACTGTCTGGTCCTTGAAGGAGTCTCAGGGATACAGGAACCCCAGTGTGTGCAGTGCGTGACCCTCCCCAACAGCATCTTAGGAATGTTCTGCGAAATAGCCCAGCAGGCAGGGCACTCGCCTTGCCACCTGGGTTTGATCCTGGCACCCCACAGAGTCTCCTAAGCCCCGCCAGGAGTGATCCCTGAATGCAGAGCCAGGACT
>JAOXYA010108930.1:0-10699 GCA_028565675.1 Sorex palustris | reverse complement strand
GAATCGAACTCGGGTCGGCCATGTTGGCTGCGTGCAAGGCAAACGCCCTACCGCTGTGCTATCGCAGCCGGCCATAATTTTTTTACTTTTTATAAATCAAATCAATCAAAACCAGCATCTCCTTTTATTTTAATTTGAATACTCCTGACTACAAATTGTGATGATTTCTCTTCATTTTTTTTATCATCCATTTGCTTTTCTCTTTTGTGTAGTTCAGAAAAGCTTTTGTTTCCCCACTTGCTTTTTTATTGGTTTGTAAAAATTTTGAAATGTTTTCAGAGTATTTTATTCTTTGTATAAATATTTTCTGTTTGTATTTTTACTTTTTAAAAAAAAGTGTCATTTTGGAGAGAGAAGTTTTTAAAATTTTATTAAAGAATTTCAACTTAAAAAGTTATTGATTATTGAGTTTTAAACATGCAATGTTCTAGGACCAATCCCACCACTGGTGTTAACTTTTCTCCACCAGTGTTTCCAAATTTCCCTTCCACTCTACCAGCTTGCCACATTTTTCAGGTTTGGCTGTTGAAGTTTGGATCTCATTATTTCAGTATTGCTGACTATAGTTTGGATATGTAGCTATACCACTCCTCTACACCCACTATGCACTGGAAGTTCATGACCCACTCCACCTTCTCCTCCCCCCAAGTTGTCTCTTATTTCTTTCCTTGGTTTCATTTCTTCTCTGTCCTCCTCCTATACTCTGTGGCCAAGGGTGATCTAGGCATCTCTCTTTAATATTTGCATTCCCTTGTCCAGTTATTCTGTATACCACAGATAAGTGAGATAGTCCTGTTGGTCCTTTAACTGACTTACTTCATTTATATGATATCTTCCAGTTCCATCCAAGTCGCAGTGGATTGAATGACTTCCTAATTCCTTATAGCTGCACAGAATTCCATTGTGCTTATATACCACATTTTTATAATCCATTCATCTATCATTGGGCACCTAGGTTCATCCCATATCTTAGCTATTGTGTGAAGTGCTGCCGTGTATAATGGTGTTTATATGTCCTTTAGAATGAATGTTTTTGTGTCCTGGGGTAGATATCCAGAAGTGGAATTGCTGGGTATGGCAGTTAAATTCTTAGTTTATTGAGAAATCTCCATACTGTTTCTCATAGGCACTGACCCAGACAACACTACTACCAGCAGCATAGGAGAGTTCTTTCTGTACCACATTCCTGCTAATAGAGATTGTTCCCAGTATTTTTGTTTTGTTTTGTTTTGTTGTGTGTAGGTACACTCAGTGTTATTCAGGCTTATGCCTGGGTCTGCACTTAGGGATTACTCCTGGTAGGGCTCAGGGGAGTGACAGGGATCAAATCTGCTATATTATTATTGGATCCCCAATTCCCAGTATTTTTCATATATATGACATTATCACCGGTTTAAGATGGTATCTCTTTGTTGCCTTGATTTGGATTTCCTTGATCTTTTGTGAAGATAAGTATTTTTTTTAATATGCCTATGGGACATTCGCCTATCTTCCTCTAAGAAGTGTGTCTTCATTTCCTCTCTCCATGTTTTGATGAAGTTTTTAAAATTTTTTGTTGGTGATCCTTGTAAGTACTTTATATATTCTAGATATGAACCTTTTATCTGATTAATTTATCACAAATATTTTCTTCCATTTAGTTAGCTGTCTTTTAATTTTAGCCCATGTTTGTTTTGCTATGCAGAAACTCTTTTAATTTAATGTTGTATTATTTGTTTTATTTTTATTTTGTTGCATTTGCCAACGGCATCACTTCATTGAAGACAACTTTGAGGAGGCCTAAATCTTGAAATATTCTGCTTTCAGTTTTCTCTGGGGCTGAGATCTCCAAGCCTGCTCACATCAAGACTGGCCTCCTCTACCCAGACTCCCCATCTACCAGTAGCTAGGAGTTACACCCACCAACTGCCCCAGCTCCGTGTTATCCCATCAAAGGCCAAGACCCAGGGGCTATAAAACCCAGCTCCTGGAAGAGAACAGAGCAAAGTCTCCTGCCCCAACGCCTGGCTGTCCTCACTGGGGCCTCTTGGAGGGGGTCAGGTTGAGTTTCCCTCCCTGCCCCGAGCAGAGCCCCAGTAACTGAAGACCTCTGGAACCAGTCACAGCCATGCTTAAGACCACTCTCCACATGTTCAGATGAGCCTCACACATGAAAGAGCCAGCAGAGGAACCCAGTTGTGCAGGACGCAGGACTGAGATCCCCAAACCTGCTCGGATCAAGACTGGGCCTCCTCCACCCAGATTCTCCATCTTCCATTAGGTAGGCATTACACCACTGACTGCCCCCAGCGCCTTGTTATCCCATCAACAGCCAAGACCCAGGGACTGTAAAACCCAGCTCCCAGAAGCATACGGCTGCAAATGTGGCCGCATGACCTCTTATTGTCTAATTCTCTCTCTTGGAGAACCCGACAGACTACTGAGTGTATCTTGCCTGCACAGGAGAGCCTGGCAAGCTCCCCGTGGTGTAAAATCTCAGGGCTGGGAGGAATAGAGATGTTACTGGCACCTGCTCAAGTAAATCAACGATCAACAGGATGACAGTGATAATGATGACAGTGATATAGTTGGATCTATCAATCTTTCTTTTAAAAACATTTTTAGACCACAACTAGTGATGCTCGGGTCTTACTCCTGCTCTGTACTCAGAAATTACCCCTGGTGGTGTTCAGAGGACCATATGGGATGCTGCAGACAGAACCAAGTTCAGCTGTGTGCAAGTCAAGCACCCTACCCACGGTACTATTGCTCTGGTCCCCCAATCTTGTCTTTTTATATTTGATGCTTTAGTTTTATAACAAAGAAATCCTCTCCCACCACAAAGTCAGAAAGTCATTTATCTCTACTTTTCCCCTGAAAGCTTTCCAAATTCATTTTTGACATTTATAGTTTCAGAATATTCTTCTTTATAATCTTACTCTCTGGTTTCATTTTATTTTTTTCAGTATTGCTGTATGCTTACTACTCAAGAGCTCATCTTTTTTTTTCGATTGGTAGAATGTTTAACTATTAAAAACAAATTAACTCAGAGGCCAGAGAGTCATGCAGAAGTTAAGTTTACCTAGCATGAACCCAACCAGGGTTCAGGATCCAGAATTACATGTGACTCTATCAGCCACACACAGAGCGATCCCTGAGCACAGTCAGTTGTGCTCCCCAAAACCAAAATCAAATTAACTCTCCGTCTTTACATCTATTTTCTCCCATTTAATAATAGCTGAGAAATATCTGTCCATTATGTCTTTAAACAACTCTATTTCTTAAAATTTATTGATTTCTTTGTGTATTTTAGAGTAATCATTTTTAGTGCATTCTTCCAATTCACGAATTCCTTTTTTCCATTGTAATCAGTTAAGACATTATCTTGTTGTTGAGTTTGTTGTAGCTGTTCAACTATGTTTTTCGTTTAATGATTTCAATGCTATAAAATGTCCACTTATTCCATTTTATAATATTTTTAAAGTGATGCATTGCTTGGAGATATTTTGATAAATAATAAATAAATGATTAGAGACATTTATTCATATTGACATTTTCTTATATTGACACTTATTTTAGATTGTTCAGTTTAATTTCTCATCTGTCGTGTAGAGAAGAGACCACTATGACAATAATAGCTGGTAATGATCACGCTGGACAAGAGCTGAGGTTTAAAAGTAGGTAAGAGATATTTTGAATAACCTTTCAGTATCAGTATTGCAAACTAGAGCCCAAAAGGATAGACAGAAAGAGAGAGACACACAGAGAGACAGACAGAGAGAGAGAGAGAGAGAGAGAGAGAGAGGTAAGAAAAGTGTCTTCCATAGAGGCAGGCAGGGGGTGGAGAAGGTGGTGATGGGAGGGAACCTGGGGACACTGGTGCTTGGAAAAGTACATTGGTGGAAGAATAGGTGTTGGAACACTGTGTGACTGAAATTAAACCATGAACAGCTTTGTAAAATAAATAAATACATTTTTAAAAACTTGGTTGGTTTTTAAAATATTTTTATCTGTAGTGAATTCATATTCTTATTATTGACTAATTTCTGTTGTTTATCCCAATCTCTCATTTTATTTGAAATTTATGCTTTAAGACCACTTAGGTCAATATTTTTCTTCCTCACTTTTTTATTTGAACTCATTCTCTATTCAGGGACCTTCAAATCCTACCACTCCCAGAACCATACTTAATATTAGTGGCCAAGGATCCCTGTTTGATATAGAAATTGAGAGTGTCAGTGTCATGGCTTAATTTGGCTTAGTTTTTGGTCTCCAGACTCTGTTTGCTTTCTTTTGCCTCCACTTGTCCAGAAAACATTTGGCGATAAAGGAGGGCTTGCAATCAACTTAAAATTAAATTATTTTGTTCTATAGTTTCTTAACAGTTAATGTCAAGGACGAACAATTTTCTCCATTTTTTTCCACTTCAGATGAGAAATTTAACACATGAATTCCTCCATCTCTTACTTTTTGTGTTTTGCTAATATGGTTTCCGATTTTACACCAGAATTATTGCTCCTAATTTATCGTTCTCTCTTAGCTTCTCTCTTAAACTGGAAATGTTCCAAAATAATAGGATAGAAACACTCACAATTTTCTAGACTTCCATATATGGAGCACTGGTGATCATGAAGAAAATTAATATATACTGAGGGACTGCCAGTTTTTTCTACCCAGGTGACAACTTCAAAAAAAAAGTAAAACAAAAGTCATGTAAATAAAATAGGTGCTTTTAGCAAGTGTTTCCAATAGCTACTTATACTTGCTAAGAATATATTGGGGCTGGAGCGATAGCACAGCGAGTAGGACATTTGCCTTGCAAGCTGCCGACCTGGTTGACCTGAGTTCGATTCCTCTGCCCCTCTCAGAGAGTCTGGCAAGCTACCAAGAGTATCTTGCCCACCTGGCAAAGCCTGGCAAGCTACCCATGACATATTTGATATGCCAAACACAGTAACAACAAGTCTCACAATGTTACTGGGCTCGCTCGAGCAAATAGATGAACAATGGGAGGACAGTGACAGTGACAGTGATCTATCCCATACTGAAAGCTTACCATGCATTAGTAAAAGCTTACCTCTATTCAAGTAACATATATTTACTTTACTGAGTCCCAGTTAACTTAATATTAAAGAACACAGGTTTCTTTAATCATTTGTTAGAGGGTCTTTGTCCTTAGTTCACTGATATTTCTCCTGATCAGCATTTTTTTCATATTCATGGACTTCAAGGAGCCAAGGGCTCCTGTTCACCTGAAGCTTGCAATTTTTCATTCTCTACCATTTGGGTAAACACAATTCTAGAAGTTTCTGCCCTCTTGTACTCAGCCCTCTGTTAGGGTTTGTGTCTTGGGAGCCATACTTTCCAGGGAAAATTGAGTTATACATGCGGGATTCTATGCCCATGTTCATCCCCGTGAGGTGCGATTCAGCATGAGAGAAGCTGTGAATTGTGCTATGAACTGAAGCTTACGTTATACCACTATTTGCTGTTCAGTGAAAGATTGGGGAGCACAGGGATTCTAAATCATTAGAAAGGTTTAATTTTCAAGTATCAATGTCAGTTAACAGTTACTTTGATTTATAAATTTTAATTTTTGAATTATGGTTGGTGGACTGAAGCCATAGCACAGTGGTAGGGCGTTTACCTTGCATGCAGTCGTCCCAGCCAAGCCAGGATCGATTTTTACGCCCCTCTCGGAGAGCCCGGCAAGGTACTGAAAATATCTCGCCCGCATGGCAAAGCCTGGCAAACTACCCATGACTTATTTGATATGCCAAACACAGTAACAAGAAGTCTCACAATGGAGACGTTACTGGGCCCACTCGAGCAAATAGATGAACAATGGGAGGACCCGTGACCCGTGATGGTCGGTAGTTCTCCATTATTATTTTACCCTGTGCCCTAATCCAAATATTAGGAGTGGGTTATAATACCTTAAATTTCCCTTCCAAATCAGACGTATCTATGATAAAATGCTATATGAATTAGAACAAATCCTATAAATTCTGTATATCATAATAGGAAAATATGTAGTAATAGGGAATCAGTATTATTTACTTGATGATTTTACATATAATCCAAGTATACAGCGCTTAAGACATGGGATTTTACTGCCACAGTCACATTGAAAGTCACTAAACAACAATAAAAAATACTCTCATAAATGTGTTTGCACGCAGTTTTGAAAAACTTTTCCTTCCCAGAATTCTACTTCTCTCTCTTTCTCTCTTCATATCTACTTTACCTTTTGCTATTCTATACAGATGAGGATAAAAAGAAAAGATTAATGACTCACCCAAAATGAGTGATAGAGTCTGAAACTGGGTCACGTTCTCCGGACACTTAAAGCAGTTCCTATTTTGTTGTTCTCGCCTGCTTTTGTGATACACAGGGAAATGGCTGTCTGCTGTGCAGATGGTGCTTTAACAGACACCCCTAAATCTTGGCAAGTGAGAAACTTACGGCAACTCAGTGATGAAGCTGAGTAGATAGTAGATATTTAGTGCACTTCAACGTGTTTTTTCTTCTTTGCAGAATTCTACATATGTACTGGAAATCTTGAGTGAGAATGAATGGATCCAAAGTGAGCCTCCATGTTTAGGAGCTTGTCAACACTTTTGAATCTGAATAAGAAAATGGACATCAGATCTTTTTCTTTTCTTCTACTAATAGTGCATATATATATACACATATGTATGTACACACATATATACATACATATGTATATATGTATGTGTGTTTATATATTTATTTTTGCTGAGACCACTCTAGTGTAAATTTTTATCTCTTCATAGGAAGAATAATTTGTGTTTATTCCCTGGCTGTTTTTAATTCAAGAGGCTTATATCTTTCAAAGACATAAAATACAACCTTACTGCAATTTGCAGATTTTTGCCATGTGTCAACCTTTTGTTCTGTTTACTCCCAAACTTAAAACCCTCTTTATTCACCACCAGTTTCTCCTCACTCTCACTTGCTTCATGTCATCCTAATCCGGTTTCTGCCCCACATAATAATAATACTGTTTTGCTCATGTGCTTCAGTTTACCAGTTATTGTGGGTCTTTTTTTCAGTCTTCATTTTTCTGACTCTTGTAATGATGCAGTTTTTAATTTTGTCTCTTGACTTAGTTTATGCTCTCTTGTTTAACTCTCAGGCTTAGTCCCAAGATTATCACTTACAATTCTTTCTCATAGCACAGTGGTAGGGTGTTTGCCTCGTGCACGGCTGGCGGAGTGGAGCTGGGTTTGATTCCTCCGCCCCTCTTATAGAGCCTGGTAAGCTACTGAGAGTATCTCGCCTGCATGGCAAAGCCCGACAAGCTACCTGTGGCGTATTCAATATGCTAAACACAGTAACAACAAGTCTCACAATGAAGACATTACTGGGCCCGCTTGAGCAAATCGATGAACAACAGGAGGATAGTGCTACAGTGCTACAGCTTTACTTTCCAAAAGTCATATGATCACATCCACATTGCCATAATGAGCACTCTTCTAAACTTTGAGTATGCTAGTATATCCAATTACCACTTGCTGCATTAAACTGAAAATACATCAAACTAATCTGTAGATTTGCTCCCAGATTGTTCCTCTTTCAAAATCCCCTTTCTCAATGGGCCAGAGAAATAGTACAGCAGGTAGGGTGTTTGCTTTGCAAACCTGGGTTTGATCCCCAGCATCACATATGGTCCCCTGAGCACTGCCAGGAGTAATTCTTGAGTGAAAAGCCAGGAGAAACCTCGGGGCATATCCAAGACAACACAACACAACACAACAAAACAACAAAATTCCCTTTCTCACGCAATAAGTGATATCCATCAATGTTTAGATCAGCATTTTTGGAATCATCCTTGCCATATTAAGCTATGTTTGACCATGAAAATCTATAGAAATTCAGGGACTGCTGATAAAGCTACCTTAGATTTGTTTCTAAATTGTCATTGATCTATTGCCACACCTGCATATGAACATGCAAAGATTATTATCAGAGAAAGGATACAGCCAGTACCCTAAGTACACAGCCTGCGCAATTGCCTCCCTTGTATTTCATGGAGACTCTCCAAGCTCAGTAGTCACTAAGAATCACAAGGATAGAGCAATATTCACTAGGTCAGGAAATATAAATGCCGAGTTTTACCTTTTATGTCATGCTGGTGGATATGTTATTTTTGGGGAAATATGTCACTTAAGGATGTATTCTATTTTCTCAAGAAAATTCTGGCTGTGCCATGGGTTCATACTTCCTCTTTCTATTTTTATAGCCCTCCCATGCATCTTTCTGCCTACTTACAATTAATAACTAAGTCAAGGCACTTTTACATTCAAAAGTATTTTCTGTCCCCAGAAAAATCTCTGCTCCATGTTGGCCATCTCTTTATTAGTTTGTGACTGTTATTTTCTAATTTATCTTGATAGTTTGTTGTTATCCTTTCCTTTGCAGTCTCTAGTCAGATTTGAAAAACACAGTTTGATAATATCCTCGTGCTTAAAATTTTTCCATGTCTTTCCATTGCTTCTTGCAAATGTTGAAAGTTTATAAGCGTTCCTTCTTTTAAAACTATCATGCTTTTAAAGGACAGCATTTTAATAATATTTTATAATCATATATTGATTTATTGTGGTTAATATGTGGCCAATATAAATGATACAATTGTGAATAATAGACATTGCATGAGTTATGTGGATTGATAGCTTTCTCTAGTTTAATAATATCAAAGAAAGAAAAATATTTCTCTACTTGGAAAACCAGTTGTTTTTTAAAACAGCTATTTAGGTTTTTTAATTTTTCAAATTTCAGCTTACTTTATTATTGGACCCACATCTTAATTGCTACTGAGGTACTGTGATTTACACTATGTTAAGTATGAATTCATGCATACATAATTTCACATAATTCCAACATTATACTAACACTGGGTAACCCATTTCCCTCCCCAAAGTTCTTCCATTCAATTCCTTTAAATTTTTTTCTTTGAATACATAGCAATGCATTTTGTTCCTTCTGTAGGAAATACAAAAGTAAACTACACCAACAACTAGCTAGTAAAGAATGGTTGTTATTAAAATAAAGATGCTTAAAATTAAAAGCTAAATTTGTAGGATTCTATTTTGCTTCTTACAGCCATGTACTAAAGTTCTGTATCACTGGCATGCGTGGAAAGAGGTAGTCAGCTTTGGTATAATGGAGCAGGGAATTTGGGTTTAGTTGCTGGATAAGTGCAGCCATTAGCTTTAATATAGATTACTGTTTCTATCTCTTCATGTATCTTTGTTTGCCTGTTTGTTTGGTTTTGAGTTTTTAAATCCAAAGTTTCCCAAATGACCCTTGCTTTCACACTGTTTCTTCCAACATAGTCTATAACATTTGGAATCATTCAGACTTATCTTGGACCAAGTGCCATTCTTAGTCCGTAAACTCCAGGTATATTTTCAATTGTCTAATCAAAAAAGTTTTTTGCCTTTGAACTTTTTATCTTACTCTGATGTATTTTGGGAACATAAATTTCCATTTCCTGTATTTTCTCTCACCAACTGCTTCATCTAGCTAAATTCCTTCTTTCTTTTTAAGTTTTTTTACTACTCTCAGTCCTTTTGGGTAGCTATAACAAAAATACCACTCATGACAAGGCTTATAAACAACATATATTTATCCCTTGGTTTTAGTGACTGAGAAAACTGATATGTTGGCACCCATAGATTCTGTTGCTGAGACTCTTCATTGTTGCTATATTCTCACTGTGGTTCCACATGGTGGAAAAACGAAGGGATCCATCCAGGGCTTCTTTTATAGAGATTCTGGATCCTATAAGAACTTTTCCTCTCTTTCTCTGTCTCACTGTGGTCACCTCTGAAAGGTCCCATGACCTACTATTGTCACTTTTGGATTTAAGGATTTCAACATACATATTTTGGGAGGACACAAACGTTTAGTGTACACCCACTCCCTGGAGACAAGATATGGCCCATCCTTTGTGGCAGCCAGAGTGCCTTCAGACTACTTTTTGTAATGTAGTTAACTATTTTCTTGTTTGATTAGGGCCTACTTCTTGAGAGCAGGTCACCTTTCTGAGAGCATTTACTATAATTGCGTTGTTCACACTTGTTTTTCTTGGCAAAGTACCAAGGGTGGAGTCTTGATAAAACTGAGGAACAATGTAAGGACTGAAGAAAGGAGGCAAGTAACAGAAATATATGCTTTGCCTTGTGTCCTCTCTTGACCTGTATTTTTCGGGACATAGTTTTTTTTTTTACCTAGTTATTATGAAGTTTACTGTGGTTATTATTGGTTTATGTAATATACACTGACCGAGTAGTTATTTGGAGAAATATGCCTATGAAAATGTGTAATTATCTAGACTGATGATTTTCATTATGATTGTCACTACTAGATACTGTGAGTTTGAGTACTTGCACATGACTAGTTTGAATAGAGATATATTGCAAATATAAAATACCCAGTGAATTTTTAACTCAGCTTGCAGAAAAATAAAATCAATAATTCTTTTACAATGATTATATATTGGATATATTAGCTTAAATATTACAAAATAATTTTAGTCATTTAAAAATGAAATCGAACTCGGGTCGGCCATGTTGGCTGCGTGCAAGGCAAACGCCCTACCGCTGTGCTATCGCAGCCCCCGGCAAGCTACCGAGAGTATTCGATATGCCAGACACAGTAACAACAAAGTCTCCAATGGAGACGTTACTGGGCC
>JAOXYA010108921.1:0-10699 GCA_028565675.1 Sorex palustris | reverse complement strand
AGGGGCGGAGGAATCGAACTCGGGTCGGCCATGTTGGCTGCGTGTAAGGCAAACGCCCTACCGCTGTGCTATCGCCAACGAAACAAAACAAAAAAGTGAACTCTTATGCTGTAGCTCTTTTTTTCCTCCCTGAATTTAACAAGCAGAAAAGGCTTAAGGCTTCAGACTTTTGTATGAGCCTGGAGAAACTTCCTTCCTGGTTTGCCAAGAGAAAATATCTTTAAAGATGATAGCAGAAATAGAAATTAATCTGAGGCCTCGGAGATAGTACAGTAGGTAAGGCAAAGGCTGGCACTGGCCCCAGGTGAATCCCAGCAACCATTTTGGTCCCCCAGGCCAACCTGAAGAGATTCCTGAAGGCAGTCAGCAAGAAACCCTGAGTATCTCAGGGTGTGGCTACTAAAAAATAGAATTTAATCTGAAGAGAGGCACGAGCTATAGTTCTGCAAGTGGAGTGGGCTGAGGCCAGTCAGGTTCAATCTCTTGAACCTCACTCAAAGTTTCCCAAACCCTGCAAAGAGTGATTTTGGGGGGCTTTGTGTCACACCCAGGCTCAAGTGCTCAATGCTTACTCCCAGTGGGTTTGGGGAACCTTATGTGATGATTGAACCCTGGCGGGCAGATGCAAAGCACAATCTACCAGCTGTGCTATTTCTCCAGCACCCAAACCCAGAATTGACTATTTCCACTCTTCCTGCCCAAAGAATAACCTGTATAGGAAAAAAATAAAGCTTTAAAACTGCTTTCTCACAGGCGTGTCTTCCCTTGCTAGATTGACTACTTTTTGTACCTTAGGCTTCCGGGTCACATTCACCTGTCTCCAAGCAACAACAGAAGCACTTGCTACAAACAGGCACATCCCACTCGTGGCCTCCATCCTCCACTACGCTCTAACTTTATAACAGGACAAAATATGGTTGGGGGCAGGGATATGGCTCAACGGTAAAGAGGATGACTTGCTGTGTTCATCCCTGGCAAAGCAAAAAAAAAAAAATGAAGGGAAAGTGGGGCCAGAGAGACAGTACAGAGGGTAGAGATCTTGCCTCTAACTCAGCCGACCAGAGTTCATTCCTGGGCGTTGCATATAGTTTCCCCCCCCCCCCCACAGCCTTCCAGGAATAATTTCTGAGTGCCAGGAGTGACCTCTGAGCATTGCCAGGTATGGCCCATAAACCTAAATAAATAAAGAAAGAAGGAGAAGAGTGCTGTGTCATGCTAGCTGGCCATCTCAAAAATTTTAGTACTTATCATCCTATCTTGCAATAATAGTGATTTATTTTCCTATAGACTGGAGCGATAGCCCAGTAGGGAGGGCGTTTGCCTGGCACGTGGCCGACCCGGCTGATCCGGGTTCCATTCCTCCTCCGCTCCTCTCAGAGAGCCTGGCAGGCTACCGAGAGTATCTTGCCCACACAGCAAAGCCTGGCAAGCTGCCCTTGACATATTCGATATGCCAAACACAGTAACAAAAAGTCTCACAACGGAGACGTTACTGGGCCCGCTCGAGCAAACCGATGAACAACAGGAGGACAGTTCGACAGTGTCAGTGCTTATTTTCTTATATCCATTTTCCTTTTCTGCCTGAGCTTGAATGAACAGTTATTTGGTCTTACTCATTTCCTCCCCTTGGGGCTTGCATATATTAATAGCTTAATAGTGGATGGTTATTGCTACAGTTAGGGCAAGCCAGTAACACACAGACAGACTTCAGCTACCTAGAAGAAACATACCGTTCTCCTATTTAGCATGTGCCAGGCCCCAGTCTGGATTGATCTTTCTCATAAGAACCAAAAGGGGGTCCAGAGCTGTAATACAATGGATAGGACGTTTGCCTCGCGTGACACCCACCCAGGTTTGATCCCCAGCTTCCCATGTGGTTCCTGAGCCCGGCCAGGAGTGTGGTTCCTAAGCACAGAGCCAGGAATAATCCCTAAGCACTGCCAGGTGTGTTTCACCCCTCCCCCCACAAACACACATACACAAAAAGGAATCAAAAGAGGAGAGCTGGTGCCCAGATAAGGTATTTTCCTTGTCTGGGTTTGATTCCTGGTGCCTCATAAGGTTCCCCCAAGCACCTTCCTGAGTAAAAGCCGAGACGTGAGCCCTCAGCACAGCTGGGTGTGGCCAGAAATAGGAGTAACAATGAAAATAGGAGCCAGAGAGATGGCACAAAGATTAAGACACTTCTCTTGTACACAGCCAACCCTGATTAGACTCCTGAAACCACATAATCCCCCTTTGGTAGGCCCTGTCACTGTCTGTCACTGTGCTGCCATTGTTCATCTATTTGCTCCAGCAGACACCAGTAACATCTCCATCGTGAGACTTGTTGTTACTGTGTTTGGCATATTGGATATGTCACCGGTAGCTTGCCAGACTTTGCCATGCGGGCGAGATACTCTCGGTAGCTTGCCGGGCTCTTCAAGAGGGACGGAGGAATCGAACCCAGGTTGGCCGCGCCCAAGGCAAATGCCCTACCCACTGTGGTGTAGCTCCAACCCTTGGGGGGCCCTGATAAATAAAATACTGAAAAATATTAGTTGAGTACTAACTATGATTTACAGATCATGCATCTGATGCCCAAATATTTAAGAGTCTTCCCCAAGGTCACAGCTAATAGATGTTGGGTTCAGAATTGCTGTAGCACTGTCCTCCCACTGTTCATCGATTTGCTCGAGCAGGCTCGAGCAGTCACACCTCCATCGTGAGACTTGTTGTTACTGTTTTTGGTATATCGAATACGCCACGGGGAGCTTGCCAATCCCAGGTAAAAGACCGACTGTGTTGCAGCAGATGCAGATGTGATATTTTTTCTGTGAATAATACCTCCTGGGGTTGTGCTCACAGTGGTCTGACCAAAATCTGCAAAAGTTGGATTTGAGGCATAGAAAATTGAGAGCCTCAGCGAAAATCAGGTAGAGATGTTCAGAAGTCAGCATTAGAGACTTTGATTTGCCAATCAAAACACAGAGGTTTAGTTACCTATTTGTTGTTCTTCTCTTTTTAGTAAGCCTACATCTGCTAGATACCAAATGTTCAAAGATAAATAAAACATCATATATATTTTTTGTTTCGTTTTGTTTTGTTTGGGGGGGCCACAGTTAGTTGGCGTACTGAGGGTTTACAATTGCCTCTACGCTTAGGGATCACTTCTGGCAGGCTCTGAGGAACATATCGGGTGCCAGGGATCAAACCCAGATTGGCCATGCCGTATATCTCTCTCCCTCCGGTACTATCTTGTAAGTGCTAGCTCTTCAGCTCCAAGACACTAGATGCTGAAGTGAGTTTTTCCTTCCCTTCTATTGCTGATGACCAGGTTTTTGCATATACTTGACTAGATACCTGTGTACCAGTGACTCTGGAAATAACACATCACACACAGGGCCCGTATGAGGCTTGACATGTGGAATGATACCAGAAATTGAATTCTCAACCTCATGCCTGCAGGGCAAGTGTTCTACCCCAAGGTTACCCCAACTCCAAAGGAGATGTTTTGAAGTAACTAAAGAGGCCAAAGAGATAGTACAGCAGGTGGGGAGATTTCCTCGCATGCAGCTTACCCAAACTTAATCTCTGAGCACTCCAACACCACCGGGAGTGATCCCTGAGCACAGAGTCAGAAGGAAGTCCACCTTGTGTCTCACTCACACTCCTGGATGTGGCTAAAAAAAGTGCCCATTCATGGTTTGCAGGTTCACTCGTGAAAATATTGGGCATTAGGGGCTGGAGAGTAGGGCACTTGCCTTGCAAGTGGCCAACCTGGGTTAGATTTTAGCATCCCATGTTGTTTGCCAAGCACCGCCAAGAGTAATTCCTGAGTTCAAAGCCAGGAGTAACCCCTGAGCATTGCTGGGTGAGACCCAAAAACAAAAAAGAAACTCTCCCCACGTAGAGGACTTAGTAAAAGAATAAATTAAATAGGAATCGTTTTGTGGGTTTTTTATAGGAAAACTGGGACTTTGCCTTACTTGTCAAGTGGCAAGAATGTTACAGAGAATGTGAGGATTTTATAGAGCAGTCTGACTTGTTCGGGCCTTTTCAGATTATCTATTTGACCATTCACCTAGATACTGCACATTATCTCTTAGTTTCCTGTGAGCCTAAGATTTGGGGCTGAATCTATGATTTTTGGAAATTCCTTATTTCCCAGGAATTTTAGGAATGTTTAAAATGTGGAGTGGAGGAGGCTAGAGCAGGTAAGGCTCTTCCCCTCCTTGTGGCCAACCCGGGTTTGATCCCTGGCATCCCACATAGTGCCCGAAGCCCCAGAAGAAGTGATCTATGAGCACAGAGCCAAGACTAAACCCTGTGTACTGCAGGATGTGACCCCCCAAAATTAAAATTTTGTAATGGAAACAGTAAATGGAGCTGTTACAGCTGCTGACAAAGGGGAAACTAAGGCTTTCTCTTTCAAGGAGAAGAAAACCAGGGAAAGTTAAATGTGGAGAAAAGAGCAAAAGGACTTCAGAGATAGTACAGGGGTTAAGATGCTTCCAACGCATATATTTAATCCTGGTTATATCCCTAGCATATGGTCCCGCAAGCATTTCAAGGAGTGATTCCTTGATTTCAAAGAGCCAGGAGTAAGCCCAGAGCACCCCAGCTGTAGCCAAAATAACAAACAAACAAACAAACAAACAAGCAAGAGGTAAGAAGTAATATAATAGGGGCTAGAGGCATAGTATGGGGAGTAGAGTGTTTGCCTAGCATGCAGTCAACCCCAGTTCGATCGATCCTCGGCATTCCATTTGATCCCTCAAGCACCACCAGGAGTGATTCATGACTGCAGAGCCAGGAATACCCCCTAAACATTGCTGCCAAGGAGACAGCTCAAAAGAAGCTTGGTTTCAGTACCTTGCACTGAATGGTCCCAGCAGCAGCAACAACAAGAAAAAAAAAAAAAACAGCATTTGGAGGCCAGGATTGTGACTCAGTTCTAGAGTATGTATCTTGCGTGTGAAACGTGCAAGATTAGCTCCCTAGCATGGAGTGGACAGTGGGGAGCAATTTGGAGGTGAAGAATAATGTTTTCTCCTTTTTGGGGTGAGGTTCAAGCCACACCCAGTGATGCTCAGGAGCCATCCTGGCTCTGCACTCATGTATTACTCCTGGCAGCCTCAGGAGACCATATGGGGTGCCAGGAATCAAATCTGGGTTGGCCACAAGACAATGGCCTTTCCCACTGAACTATCTGGCACAGAAGGTAGATTATTTTTACCAAGAATTACTTCCCCTGGTTTCCATCATAAGCTTTCTTTGGTGGGGAGTTGGGGGGAGGGTCACACCAGTGATATTCAGGAGTTACTCCTGACTCTCCACTCAGAAATTACTCCTGGCAGTGCTCTGGGGACCAAATGGGATGCTAGAGATCGAACCCAGGTCAGCTTCTTCTTGCAAGGCAACTACCCAATCTGCTGTTCTATTGCTCCAGCCCCTTAAATGTATTGTATCTAGAAAAAGAAACAAAAAAAAATTAACAAACAAAAAATGAATGAATTAAGAAGTTTATCATGGCTGGAGAGGTAGTACAGTGGGTAGCGCACTTGCCTTGTAGGCCTCTGACCAGGATTAGATCCTTGGCAGCCCATTCAGTCCCCCCAAGGCCACCAGAAGCAATTCCTGAGCACACTGCCAGAAGTGACCTTTGAGCATTGCGGGGTATGGCCTAAACACCAAAAAGAAGTTCATCGAAGTGGGACAAAAGTGTGGGGGTGCAGAGTGATACTACGGTGAGTAGGGTGCTTGCCTTGCATATGGCCAACCCAGGTTTGATCTCTGAGTTAGTTCTCTGAGCATTCCAAGAGTGATCACTTAGTGCAGAGCCAGCAGTGAGCTCTGAACACCTCAGGGTGTGACCTTTAAGCAAAGCAAAAATTAGTGGGCAGGAAAGATAGCAAAGGGGGTAAGATGCTTGCCTTGCACATAGACAACTTGGGTTCAATCCCTGGCACCTCATATGTACCCCCCATAGTGTCATCAGCACGAATCCCGAGCACAAAGCCAGGAGTCAGCCCTTGAGCACAGCCGGGTATGGCCCAAATCCCACATTCCCATCATTGAAAGAAGTTAATTAGTAGTTATACAGGTTGCTACTTGAATTACCTAATGTTTTCCCTCAGATCCCTTAAGTGAAAACATGAAAAACAACTGTTACTAAGTTGTTGGTTTCTGAGGAGTTTAGGTGGGGCTTTATTGGGAAGAATTGTTCCTGGTTAGGGCAGTTATTTAAATGAATCATATTTCACTCTATTTCTTAGAAGTTAAACCTGTAAAATATTTCTCTGCCTAGTTTTCAAATACTGAAGACTCTTGTTTGCTGAGAGAGCACTGATTCCCAGCCTAGTTATTCTGAAGATTTGCTTCCTATATACAATATTTTTTTAAGTGGTATTCTCAAACATCAGTAATCCAAGGTTCTATAAAAGAAAAAAATAGTCTTTTAGGTTTTTTATTTTGTTCTTTTTTTTTATTATTGATTTTGTTTGCTTTGGGGCCACACAAAACAAACTATGTTCTGGGCTTCCTTCTGGCTTTATGCTCAAGGTTCACTCCCTGGGAGGCTCAGGGTAACATGTTTGTGCCAGGGATCAAACCTCTGAAGACTGCATGCAAGACAAGTTTCTTACTTTATGCACAATCTCACCAACACCAAAAGACACTGTTGAGAAAATCCAATATTGGTTCAATTTGTTACATTTAATAATTTACATTTTATTAATTTTGTTGCTGTTGTGGTTTTGGGGCCACACCAAGCCATGCTACTTGCATGCACCAAGGAACTACTCTTGGCTTTGCACTCAGGAATTACTCCTGGCAGTGCTTGGGAGAACATGTGGGATGCCAGGGATTGAACTCAGCATGGTCGCATGCAAGGCAAGTGCTCTACTCACTGGTACTATCTCTCCAGCTAATATCAATTGTATTTCATATTTTTATTCAGTCTGTTTAATATTTGAACAGATTATTTCAAAGTTAAAGATTAAAAAAAAAATTTAACTTTTTTTTTTTTTTTTTTGCTTTTTGGGTCACACCCAGCGATGCACAGGGGTTGCCCCTGGCTCTGCACTCAGGAGTTACTCCTGGTGGTGCTCAGGGGACCATGTGGCATGCTGGGAATCGAACCCAGGTCGGCCGCGTGCAAGGCAAACACCCTACCCGCTGTGCTATTGCTCCAGCCCCTAAAACACTTTCTTGAAAATGATTTCCTTGTTAATTACTACTACCAGTGCTGCTGATAAACTATTGCAACTCGAGATGAGGTTCCTGCAGGCAAGCCCCCTCTAAGAATATGGCTTCAATATTACAGACAAACACTTTTGGGTTCTGCATACCTAGTTATACTGCTTACACCCTGTGATGATTCAGTTTTCCCGCTACCTTTCTCTGTTCAAGCAAGCCTGAAAGCTTTGTTCACACTGGACTTTTATTTTTCAATACAGTGCCACACCCGGTGGAACTCAGGGACTGCCAGAAACTCATCTGGTGTGCCTGAAGCTCAAACGATGCTAGGGAGAGAGTTGAGTCTGCCACACGCTACGTGAAAGATCTGGGACAAGGTTGCGGAAAGGAAGAAATAGAGTTCTAGAGGAGAATCAGGCTGAAATGGGGTTTATGGGAAAGGGAGCTCTCCTGGACAGACATCACAAACCCTTAGAGAGGCTGATGAAAATCCACCCTCCTGTGTTGTAGGGGGGGTTTATATTAGTAAAGAAGGCCTGAGCAGCTAGCACCAAGGCCAGGTTGGTAGTCCTTTGTTGTGGGTTCCAGGGATTCAGAAGGTGAGAAGCTCGCCCCACCCCCACCCCCAGTGGCAGCAGGACTATTTATGCAGGCTTCAATAAATTCGATTCTTGGCCAACCCAACATTAGACATGTGTTCTACCTGATCCACATCTCCAATACTTTATAGGATTCTTTTACATCGGATGATTTAAGTCATCGTAAGAAAGCAGTAATGACATCATTTCACTGATTTGCTTTTTCGATTTGTTTGGTTTTGGTTTTGGTTTTGGTTGTGGTGTATGCTCAGGAGCTACTCCAGGTTCTGCACTCAGAAATTTCTCCTTTTGGTGTTTGGGGACCTTATGATGATTCAGTTTCCCCCGCTCCCTTTCTCTGTTCAAGCAAGCCTGAAAGCTTTGTTCACATTGGACTGACTCATCTAGAGCTGTTGTTCTGTCTTTATAGCTAACTAATTACATCGGTAGCACTGCACTATAGCACAGTCCTCCCATTACAATTCAGTGAGAATATAAGCAAATATGTTAGAACAAAGTGCTGGGAAGGGCCAGAGAGATAGTCCAGTGGGTGCGGCGCTTGCCTTGCATGCAGCTGACCCAGGTTCAATTTAGGCATCCCATAGGTTTCCTAAAGAGTGATTCCTGAGTGCAGAGCTGTGGGATAACATAGGTTTTTCCTTTCTGCCTTGCCACAGGGAGCTTAGGTTTACTGGGTTACTCCCATCACAGTGCTCCCATTCCTCTGCGTTTATTTGTAACCTCTTTCTTTGTGGCCAAAGTGCCATAATACTTAACGATAAGTTAAGCACATGGTCATGGACAAATTCCATCATGATCCAAAAATAACTGGAGTAGGACCCTGCCGGGCCTGAGCACTATAGTCTGAGATCTATAGCGAGATGTCCCCAGGAAAGCCACCCTACAAGCTCAAAGTATCTCTTACTGTGTCCATACAAAATAACTAATATGAAGAAGTAGAATTAAGATGTTAATTGAGATGTTAATGAAGTTATTGGACTAAGGAAAGGAGGAAACACCCCTAGGTGGTATTCCTCCCCCTTGAGCCTGACCAGTGATCAAGAAGGGCTTTCACATGTTGATTTTGCTACTGGGTGTGGTTGCTACCCCCCAAAGCGGGGAGATGGTGAGAGACTAGGGAGAGACCTGGGCAGCAAGATGGAGTGCCAAGAGACTAGCAAGGGGGACAGAGGGAGAAGAATATATGGGAAGAATGCAGTAGGAGACGCGTGGAGAGAGAGAGAGAGAGAGAGGGAGAGAGAGAGAGAAGCAGCTTGAGAGACAGAGAGGAGAGATGAGCGGGAGAGACAGGAGGAGACGTGAATGGGGGGCAGAGTGAGACTAGAAAGGGGGGCTTCCTTGGGTGGTAGGTGAAATTAATGTTGGGAGTCAAAAGGTACAAATTTATAGTTATTTATAATTTGTGGCTATGTGATGTGTAGAATGATGATCATAATAATAAGACTAGATTACATATTTGAAAGTTAGTTAGAATAGATCTTCAAAGTGCTCATCATAAAAAAATCCCTATGTATGTTGACAAATGCTAACTGAATTGTGGTGATAAACTACTATATATATATCAAACTATGATGCTGTAAATCTGAAACTAATAAAGCTGTCTGTCAATTATATCTCAATGAAAAAAAAAAGAAAGGGGGGCTTCATGAAATTGGAACAGGCGGTAGGGAGTATGAGATAAACAGCAACCTATCACCAACCAGCCTGGCGGCCTCATCTCCTCTTTCGTCCACCCATGGCATCGGCCGTCCTGGGTGGGCGAGCGGCTCAAGACCACTAAACAGAGGTGGCTAGAGTGAGAGCTGCCAGCGGGGGCTTCCCTAGCCGCCCTGGCGATTACACACAGAGCCAGGAGTCACCAGTAATCACTGAGTATCGCCAGGTGTGGGCCCCCTCAAAAAACAAGAGTGCTGGGAATCAAACCCAGGTCTCCTGCATACCATGCACTGAGTCACATTCTCAGCTCATCAATGATCATCGTAATGACGGAATGTGCTAACCAAATAGCAGCCTGCCATAAACTTGCAAATCATTAAAGTTAAAGCCATTAAAATTAAACATATTAACTATTAAGATTGAATCTTTTTTTTTCTTTTTGGGTCACACCCAGCAATGCTCAGGGGTTATCCCTGGCTCTTCACTCAGGAATTACTCCTGGAGGTGCTTGGGGGACCATATGGGATGTCAGGGATCAAACCCAGGTCGGCCATGTGCAAGGCAAATGACCTACCTGCTGTGCTATCGCTCCGCCCCTAAAATTGAATCTTTCTATGACATGTTAAGAATAAATGCAGGGGCTGGAGTGATAGTGCAGCGGGTTGAGCATTGGCTTTGCACACAGCTAACCCTGGTTACATTCCCAGCATCCCATATGGTCCCCTGTGCACCATCAGGAGTGATTCCCGAGTGCAGAGGCAGAAATAATCCCTGAGCATCACCAGGTGTGACCCAAAAAGAAAAAATAAAATAAAATAAATGCAGTTGGGGTCAGAGCGGTAATGCAGCAGGTAATACAGCCAACCTGGGTTAAATCCCTAGTATTTTATATAGTTCCCTGAGCGTCACTGGTGTGGCCAAAAGCCCCTTCCCCAGCCAAAAAAAAAAAAAAAAAGACTCAGAGATGAAAGGAACCACAGAAAACTGAAAAATAAGGTTCCCATTTCTTGGGCAATCAAACAACAAAATAACCCAAGAGTGGGGCTGGAACGATAGTACAGTTGGCAGGAAAAGGCTGAACCGGGTTTGATCCCTGGCATCCCATACGGTCCCCTTGATGTAGGCAGGTAGACGGGGAAGGCCCCCCTCCCGAGGCAATGACAAAAGCCAGCCCTGCAGAAAACAGGGACTAAGGCTTAATAAGACCCTCACCTGGCTCCAGCAACAGACCCAAAGAAGCTCCTGCAGGAACAAAAGGCCAGGAA
>JAOXYA010108878.1:0-10700 GCA_028565675.1 Sorex palustris | reverse complement strand
GAAACCCAAGCACAAAAATTTGTAAGTCTACAACTGTACCTCATGGTGTTTCACTAATAAAAATTAAATTAAAAAAAGTAATTTGTGAATTAAAAATGCAAATTACTATGGACAAAGTACTTAGGAGTAGAAGAGTAAGAAGGATGAGATGTGTTTTAAACAACAGTTTGAGATATATTATGGAAAAGGCAGATTTGAGAAAAGCTTAGAAGATTGTATAGGATGGATCATGGGGATTTGAGAAAATAGTCTATTACTTTAAGACAATTAGCTTTTGATAATTGTCACAACAGTATTATGACACCAACATATACTGATCATGCAATTTAAAAGGTATAAATCTCAGAGACTTGGAACCATGTTCAGCTTCCTATAAATATCTACATGTATTTTAGAATTTATACCTTCTTCCAAGTACTCTGGCTGAGGGCAGACACCAGAGAAGAGAAGTATTGATTTACTGAGGCCCTGATATTTCAGGGATATCTCATTGGCACCACCATCCCTCTGCTCACACTCATTGGTCTCATGGTTCCTAATAATGCAAAGAGAAAGTCCAACATTCCCCGAGGCCAGACAGTGGAGGAACAGGAGAGTTGCTAATTCCAGACATTCCAGGGAAAGCTCCTAAATTACCCTCTATGCCATGTCCTTAAGCTCCTGGTTCCTACAACCCTCCTTTGCAGCACATTCACACTCGGAGGTTCATGGTGAGGCAATATAAGATTCACACCATGTGCTGAACTCATCATGCTGAACACTCAGTCACTGGTGTAGGTTGCTAACAGAGAGTTAGGAAAACCTACAGACTAACAAGGACTAGGGAAGAGCTGCTTATGTTTCCCCCAGGAGCGACCGGACAGGATGTGGAGCTGCAGGTGATCCAGCCTGACAAGTTTGTGTCAGTAGCTGAGGGAGAGACGGCCACTCTGCGCTGCTCTGTGACCTCCCTGCATCCCGTGGACCATGTGGTATTGTTCCTGGAGAAAGTGGGTGGCCGGCGGGAGATCTACACGTTCGGTGGCAAAGGCCACGACCCCCGAGTGACCAATGCTTCAAATATCACCAAGAGAGACAACTTAGACTTTTCCATTTGCATCCATGACATCAGCCCGGCTGATATGGGCATCTACTGTTGTGTGAAGTTCCGGAAGGGGAATGTGGAAGATGTGGAGTTCAGGTCTGGGTCAGGCATCTGGGTCACCGTAAGTGGTGAGTGCTCTAGGGGTCAGTTGTCCTGCTTGTGACCACGGTCAGTCAGGCCAACCTTGCTTCTGAGAGTAAGAACAGGTGAGTAGCTGGTGCTTGTCCTTGGATCGGCTTCACAGTCCATTTCGCCTGCCTTTAGAGATCAAAGATGTTGTAGTCACTGAGTCCTGCATTTTTACCTGAGGAGAACACTCTGCAGGCTGTCTTGATGAATCAATTTTGATTTTGAATTTTGATTCAATAAAAAAAAGAAAAAGAGTAAAAGAGTCATAATAGATAATTAAACTGATATATAAGAAAGTGATTGTTCTGGACATGAACTGTGTGCTGAAAACAAGAAAAGGAACAAACATAATAACCTCTCATTTTCTTCCCTAACTGCTATGACAAGAACTTCCAGTATTATATTGAATAGAAGTGGTGACAGTGCGCAACCTTGTCTTGTCCCTGATCTTAGAGGAAAGACTTTTAGTTTTTCCCTATTGAGAATAGTGTTTGCTTTGGATTTGTGGTAAATGGGTTTTACTGTATTGAAGAAAGTTCCTTCAAATCTATTTTGTTGAGAGTTTTTAACATGAATGGGCAATGGATATTGTCAAAAGCTTTTTCTGCATCAATTGATATGATATATGGGGTTTTCTCTTTTCTTTTATTGATATGGTGTATTATGTTGATGTTATTATGTTTTATTGATATGGTGTATTATGTGAATGTTAAAACATCCTTGCATCCCCGGGATGAATCCTACTTGGTCATGGTAAATTTTCTTTTTAATGAGTCATAGAATTCTATTTGCTAGTATTTTTGAGGATTTTCGCATCTGTGTTCATCAAGGCTACCAGTTTGAAATGTTCTTTTATTGTGAAGTCTGGGTCAGGGTGACATTTGCCTAATAAAAACTGTTTCAGAGTGTTTCTGTTTCTTCAATTTCCTGGAATAGCTTGAGAAGGATTAACAATGGGTCCTCTTTAAAGGTTTGAAAGAATTCACCAGTGAATCCATCTGGGCCTGGGCTTTTAGGCGGGAGCAGGGGGCGGGGGGGGGAGAATTTTGATTACCATTTCAATTTCCTCGATAGTGATAGGTCAGTTCAGGTATTCAAAATCTTCTTGTTCCAGCTTGGGAGGGTATAAGAATCCAGGAATTTGCCCATTTCTTCAAAGTATTCTTGTTTAAAATCTTGTTTAATGCTGTAAAGATTTTCAAGTAATCTCTCATGATCCTGTGGATTTCTGCAAATTCTGTTGTTATGTCCCCCTTTGCACTTCTGGTATAGCTTATTATCTTCCTCTTTCTGTGTGTTTCTTTGTGAGTCTCACTAGTGGTTTATCCATCTTGTTTATTTTCTCAAAGAACTAGCTCTTGTTTTCTTTGAACTTTTGGATTGTTTTCTGTGATTCCAGTTCATTGATTTCTGCTTTAAGTTTTATTCTTTCCTTCCTCCAGTTTTGTTTGGGCTCCTTTTGGTGGTCATTTTCCAAGATCTTAAGATTTGAGATTAAGTTATTGATGTGGGCCCTCCCTCTTTGCTGAATGTTTGCAGAGCTATAACTTTTCCTCTTGATACTGCTTTTGCTGAATCTTAGAAATTCTAGTAGCTATTGTCCTCATTCTCATTTTTTCCAGGAATCATTCAATTTCCTCTTTGAATTCCTCTCTGGCCCACCCGTTGTTCAACATTGAGCTATTAAATTTCCAGGTGTTTAAAGGGCCAGGAGGATCGCTCCATGGCTTGGAAGTTGGCCTCACTTGCTGGAGGAAAAGGAAGCCTGCTTCACGAGCTGGGGGAGAAGGAAACTGGAATAGAGAAGGGATCATTAAGTAAATGATGGTTGGACATATCAGTCAGGATTGGAAATGTGTGCTGAAAGAAGATAAAGAACCAAAAATGGTAGCCTCTCAGTATCAGTATCGCAAATCATAATACCCAAAGGTAGAGAGACAGTATGGGTTAAACTGTCTGCCATAGAGGCAGGAGGAGGACTGGAAGAGGGGTAGATACTTGGGACAATGATAGTGGAAAATGTGCACTGGTAGGGATGGGTGTTTGATCATTGTATGACTGAAACTCAAACATGAAAACTTTGTAACTGATCTCACAGTGACTCACTTAAAAAGAAAGAACAATTATGCTTATAGTCAAAGTATTATGCCCCCCACATGATGACTGCTGTTCTTCATTCTAGTTTTATGATGGAAGGCAACAAACAACTTTCTGTGGAAACAGATGGGCTCTCAGTCCTTGAGGCTCTTTGTTCCCTGGCGCCACACCTTTTACTCTCATTTCTGTTTTGTTTCTTAATACCTGGTAGCACTCATTCTTCAATGATGTTTACGTGAGCTGGTCCCAGGCCCCCTAAGAATCCTCCTGATGGGATCAAGGAGACTGGTTGATGGGAACAAGAAGACTCTAACCAAAGGGAAAAACTGAAACTACACCAGAGAGCCCAGAATTGAAGGAGAAAATTACCACTTAAAAGAGAAATTGCTAATGAGCATGAGTCTGGGGATTTGTTAATCAGGGTAACACTGGGGCAAGTGCTTCCCAGCATGAGGGGCATATTCAACAACTCAGGGCATTATTGTGACCTCCATTGGGAAGGAAAAGAGAAGAACTTTCCACAGTTGTTCCAGGCTCTTCATCCACATTGATACTGGCTACCCACTTGGAAAGAGTAGAGTTAAAAGAACAGAAAGAAGAGGGTATGATGCCACCAGCAGGTCAATTTGTACCTGTGAGGCGAGTGCATCAGCAACCTGATGGTACCTTCAGATGTCTAGATACTCCAAAATTGCTGCTGTGCCTTTGGCCAGACCCCAACAACTTGGGGCCAAGTTTACCAAGAGAGTAAATGGCCAAAAGTTAGGTATGTGGGAGACACACCCACAAACCACCTGTGACTCAGCTATATAATTGGAGGCAAGGCCTCTCTGGTTCCTGATCAAACTGCTTAATGGCCATGATCCCAGAGACTCAGAAACAAATCTCAGAACACAGCGGCTTTTGGCAGAAATGCGTCTGGTCCCCACAGTAGGTTACTGGCACTGGGCTATCCCAGGGGGATAGGGTTCTGTGTCTCTGCTTGTTCCCCCTTGGCAGCTCGGTGACCATCATCCTCCAGAGGTCATTGGATAGTCAGGTTTGGCCCACAGTGATGAGACATGCGAGGCTTCACAGGATGGGGCTGGAGCTGGCCCTTTCCTCCCTGCCCCAACAAGACCCCGAATCCTGCCCACGAATGGCCTCTCTGGCTCCTGGTCAAACTGCTTAATGGCCGTGATCCAAGAGACTCAGAAACAAATCTCAGAATCCAGCAGCTTTTGGAAGAAGTGTGTCCAGTCCCCATAGTAGGTTATTGGTGCTGGGCCACCCCAGGTGGGAATAGGTTTCATGCCTTGGCCTGTTTCCCCTGGTGGCTCAGTGGCCACCATCCTTCAGAGGCCATTGGACAGTCAAGTTTGGGCCTGCAGTGATGAGACACGTGGGGCCTCACAGGATGGGTTGGAGCTGGCCCTTTCCTTCTTGCCCCAATAAGACCGCAGGTTGCCACCCACAAACGGCCTCCCTGGCTCCTAATCAAGCTGCTTAACGGCCATGATCCCAGAGACTCAGGAACAAATATCAGAACCCAGCAGGTTTTGGCAGAAATACCTCCACATTTAATTGTTAAAATTTCAGAATCCCAAAATCTCATGGCCGCAGTAGTGGCCACTCGACATCATATATTATTCATAACCAGCAATAGAAAACAAATTGTCTACTGTTGCCTTTTTGGTGGGTCTGAGTGTTGGGGTAAAATCCCAAATAATAATTGTGGGTCTGGTGTTGAAATATTGAATGTAACCAAAATAGAGAGAGAGTAATGTGGAAATCATATGCCCCACAGGTAGGGGAAGGGTGTGGAATGGGCTGTATTCTAGGGTTTTTGGTGGTGGAAAATGGGCGCTAGTGAAGGTACGAGTGTTTCATTTTGTATGACCAAGACTTAAACCCGAAAGCTTTGTAACTGCTCTTACGGTGATTCAATAAATAAATTTATAAAAAAACAAAAAACAAAAAACAAAAGAACAGAAAGAAGTGATAGCTCAGTTAAGGAAGATTCACAGACAGGGAGCAGAGACAGCACACACAGACATTCCAATGTCTGTCCAGTCCCTCTGCAACCTGGTGTCTCTGACCTTGGAGAAAATGCAGCACATACTGTACCCTATTGGAAAAACTTTCCCCCGCCCCCCCAGAAATTCTCATGGTTCGTCCTGTGACATCTGTGTGGAACACTGGAATGTTAGAGTCAGTGTTAGAGTCAGTAGTTGCACTGTTACATCAACACTAAATGTTGCCAGTGACGTTAATAAATGGTTGGAATAGGGAGGCTTTTCAGATATCAGATGATTTTATCCAAAGTTGTCAGGGTCCCCTAAATCCTCTTCAAATCTGAACCATGCCTGCTGGTGCAGAATGTAACCTTAAGCTCATCACAGTCAGGATCCCTAAGCTTGGGAGTCTGGGACACAACTGACAGCCAGATATCACTCTAGACCTGGGAGCTCCTGAGTGTGAAAATTTCCATGAAGACTCCAATATGGATGAAAGTCCAAGTGGAGACAACAGGGGACCCAAGGTGAGGAGAAAGCATTATTGCTAATAGGCTTGAGCAACTCTAACTGAGAACACCTCTGTGTAACTTCTCAGCATTAACCCATTTCTCTGCCTGGCTCCTCTTTCACAATGAAGGAGCAGAATGTAGAGCAGGTTACTCTCTTGCTGTCATTTTACTGGTGAGAATCACTTCCTCTCATGTCAGGGAAGGAAGGACTTCTCTCCACAGGACTTAGTTGGTCCAGCCATCACACACACTCAACACTGCAGGCTCCTTGGGTCTCTGGGATGCCAGTCCTGGTCTTCTGGATGTATTGTCTTCCTCTCCACCTGCAGCTGACTCTGCTGCTGGGATTCACAGGTAAGCAGCACCTTGGGTGGTCCCCTTTATCAAACCTACCTATGCACATTTAAGTCTCTAACAATCTCACAGGAAGGTCAATTACTGGGCATTATTTTGGAGTAGGAAGGAAAAGTCTGAACTGTTTCTCTGTGAACCATTTCCTGAAGTTGTTAGCACTAGTGATGAAACAGATAACACAACTAAAAGAATCTGACAGCTTTGTGTATGTTAACTTCTGTAATTTTCACAGCATCTCCTGTGAATGTTATGACCACTGACTCTGATTTGGAGATGGGAAGAGAAATTAAATTGTCACCCACCTCAGTCAGTAAGTAGATCAGCCAGGAATCAAGTCCAGGTAGTGCAGAATCAGATCATGCTTGAACTTTTTTTATGCTCCTTAACTTTCAGAGGAAAGCAGAAAAATTAGAAAATACAGGAAGACAAGGAGAGCAAAAGATACCACCAATCACTAATATCCTCAGAGATTAGAGTCGACTCTGTATATATTTATATACTTTTGTTCCTTTATTACTTAATTATTTGTTGATTTTAATATATATTAATTTCTTCATTTTTGTTGGGGATGTATTTGGTCTACAACTGGTAGTGCTCAGGGCTTATTCTAGGCTCTGAGTTCATGAATCATTACTGGCTGTACTTTTGGGGCCCTATGTGGCAACAGAGATCAAATCAGGGTTGGCTTTGTGCAAGGCAAGTGCCTTAATTCCTGTACTATATCTCCAGCATAAAATATAGGAATATTTTCTTCAAAGAAAAGAATATTTATTTGACATTTCTTATTTTAAAAAAATGTTAAGACATAACAAATATAACTCTAACAACCCATAGAGTTGTTCAAAAGATACAGGAGTAAATATTGCTGTAGAAAACAGAAAGTTTCTGACTGAGCTTGAATTTCAGTGGCTACTTTCTTTATATACTAATTAAAACCTTATTTTCTAATTTAATGTTTCCTTTCCTTCCCTTCCTTCCCCTTTCCCTTTCCTTGCTTCCTCTTCACTTACCTCTTCCTCGTCCTTTTCCCCTTTTCCCATCCCACTTCCCCTCCCCTTTACCTGACCTTTCCATCCTCTTCAACACTAAGGACTGAAGACAGAGTCTCATACACCAAACAGGCCAAGACTCTGCCCTGAGCTCTGTCCCTGAGCCTCTGCTAAAGTAGTTCTCAGTTTCCATGAAGCTCTCACTGAACAGAGGTTTACTTGTTCCTGTCTCTGTTTCCCCACCTCATTTTCTGCTTTTCTAAGTTTACTCATCCTTCTCCTCATCTCTTATATAGATTTATCTACCAGAAAGTTTTTACATTTCCATGTTGGACCATTTTTCATAATTATTATCAAAATCAATTTTTTATCTATATTGGCATCCTCCCATGTCACTCGAAGCTTCAACACAACAGGAAATACATTGTTGATACATTCTTGATCGTTCACTAGCTGCCAGATTGGAAATGCCCTAGCCCCTAGGATGATGATCTCTGATGTAGACATCCTTCTGCCCCCTAAACCCACAGATGGAAAAGGGAGGAGGAACATAGGGGTTCAAGGTAAAAGGTAAAAGGAGACCTGTGACTTGAACTCAGGCAGTCTGACCCTAGGGTTCACAGTTTGACTCTAACCCTTGTCAATACTCATCAATCTACACAAATAGTTTCAGCCTATGGGTTGAAACTCTACAGCTGCTGCCAATAGGTGTGAAGAGTTGGGAAGAGAGCTCACGGGTCTCTGTCCTTGGAGCCTTTTGTTTCCTGCACATATGCAAGCAGTATTTGTGTTTTACCAAGTCATCTACTTGGGAAATAGTTTCTTGTGCAATGACCACTGAAATTACCACTAAAATCAAATGCCAAGGATTAAGGAAGTAACATATTGTTCCCATTTGTAAACATGCAGTTATTTATTCATCACACACTATGTGTCAGGAATTGTTAAATAACTTGGGTGTACTGGTGAATAATAGAGACAAAATAGTTGCTCTTATAAAGTTATATATTGAGCAGAAATAAGTGCAAAAGAGACATAAGAGATAACTAAACTGATATATAAGAAAGTGATTTGTTCTGGATGAGAACTGTGTGCTGAAAATAGGTAAAGGAACAAACTTAATAACTTCGCATTATCTCTGCTTTGCAAAACATAAAATGAGAGAAAGGGAAAGAGAATCAGAGAGAGAGAGATGGGAGAAGGAAAGTGGCTGCCATAGAGACAGGCTAAGAAGGGGGGAACAGGGACAAGTGGGAAACTGGGGAAGGAAATTGGTGGTGAGAAATATGCACTGGTGAAGGGATGGGTGTTGTAATATTGTATGACTGAACTGTGACCAAGAACAGCTTTATAACTGTGTATCTCGTGGTGATTCAATTAAAAATTAAATAATTTTTTACTTTTTTATTGAACCACTGTGAGACATACCCAATAAATATTTAAAACATAATTTGTGATGTAAAATGTACAAAATGCTACAGACAGAATACTTAGGAGTAGAGAGTAAGGAAGATGAAATGTATTTTAAACAACAGTTGATAGATAAGATGGAAAAGGCAGATTTGAACAAAGCTTAGAAGACTATACAGGATGAACCATGTGGACTTCTGGGGGGAAAGTGTGAGGGAACACCATCTGCAAGGACCATGAGAAGAAATTCTTCCTGTTATGCTCAAGGATTTGAGTTTGCTCTGATCATGCTCATTTGGTTTTTGCAGTGATAAATAAAAATGTGTTTGACATTGCAAGGTTTTAAAGAGGGAAGCACTTGCTCCATGAGGAGGATGAAATTATTCTACATTTAGCTTAGAAGACAAAGGACACAAAAGAGAGAGAAACAACTTGAGAATGTTGAAAGTCACTGAGTTCATGCGCACAGAACAAGTCAGTAATTAGTAGAGACAAAGTCAATTCTCAGCTCTGGGACACATACTGATGAGGAGTCAACAGGATTTCCTGGTGCACAGTGTTGGAGTGGGAGAGAAAAACTTGGGTTTGGGATCTGAGATCTGGGAGAATCAAGCTGATAGCGAGAACATGGGAGGAAATGAGGATTTCAGGTCCGGGAATAACCGGACACACCAATTAACTAACTGTATGATGTTTACTTCCAACTACGGATCACAGCCCAGAAGAATTGTACAAAAAGTCCAGAGTCTGGAGAAAAGGTCTGGCCTAGAGTGTGAATGTGAGAATTATGGATCCACAGATGGCATAGTTTCTCCATTGCCTTGTGTCTGTCAACCTGGTTTCTCTTCTTCCCTCTCCACTATTCAGTTCACTCGTCTCTTCAAGATTCAGTCATAATTATTACCACTTTGTCACATAAACAGTCACTTTTGTCAGACAGCTTCCCATTGTCCAGCCATCTTCACTTATTTTTATTTTTAAAGTTTTTGGTTTGGGGCCACATTCTATGATGTCCAGGCTCTGTGCTCGGGATCACTCCTGGGGGTACTCAGGGCACCATATGCAGTGCCAGGGCATTGAACCATAGTCAGCAGAGAGCCTAGCACCCTGTACTATCTTTACAGCCCCAAATATTCTTCTTCTGACTTAAAACCCAAGCCAACTGAGGCCCTGACCACAGTCACATGCCTAGTGTGCCCTGTGAGAGTAGCGCCTCCTTAGACGTCAGGCTGGTCACCCAGATGCTGAGTGGGTGCGCCCTACCAGCTCACACATACAACGGAGAACCATAAATCTCTCTTACTAAGCATCTAAGAAACAGAAAAAGAACATGGGATTTACTCGTGGTCCAACAACAGTCTGATCCTCTAATGCAGACCTGCTACCAGAACCATGAGATACTTCAAATAAGAAGGAATCTTTTTGTGTTTCTGTATGATTCCAGATCATGCCTAGTCTTTGTGGAGGCAATCCAACTGGAAAGTCCTTCACTTGATATGAAAAATCATGGATGACTCACGTCCCCTCAACTTATAACTTATTTTGTCGAAGCAAAGCTAACAGCTCCGTTCTTTTCAGAACACAAATTTGAAGCTTGCTGTTTCTTGCTCTCTTGAGTGTCTGTTCTATCTCCATATTCAAATACCCATTTATGAGAAGTCTACTTTCCTCAGGTATCACACATGGTACATTTTTTCCCTTAAATTATTTAGTCCAAATAGAAGACTAATGACCTTTTCTAGGACACACTCATTATTGTATTAATTATACATAACATGAACCAGCCTATTAAAGGTATAAAAGTTAGTAGCAACCCAGCATATTCACAATGGTGAAATCATCAGTACCACACCATTCTAGAACTTTCCAACAACCTAGACAACCTAAAAAACCAAATAAATCCCCCTTATCTTACCACTCCCCAGCTCTAAGAGGTTTTTTCATCTACTAATTCGCCCATTTTAGGTACTTTATCACGACCATCCCGTTATTCGTCAATTGCCTCGAGCAGGCCCCAGTAACTTCTCCTTCGTCCTAGCCCTGAGATTTTTTTTAAGTGCCATATTCAAGGCTCTTTCAGAGTTAGGAGAATGAGACCCATCATTGTTACTGGTAATTGGCATATTGGGTA
>JAOXYA010108849.1:0-10701 GCA_028565675.1 Sorex palustris | reverse complement strand
GGCTCTGCCGTGCGGGCGAGATACTCTCAGTAGCTTGCCGGGCTCTCCGAGAGGGGCGGAGGAATCGAACTCGCGTCGGCCATGCAGTAAACTATTCAGTGTGGTACTGACAAAAAGTCAGACATTGAACTAAAAAAATAGAATAGGAAGAAGGAACTTGAGAGATAGTATGGCAGGGAGGGTGTTTGCATTGCGCATAGACCACTATGGTTTGTCTCCAGATTCGCGTATGTTCCTTTGAGTCCAACAGGAGTGATCCCTGTGTACAAGTCAGGAGTAAGCCCTGAGCACCTCTGGGTGTGGCCCCAAAAGACAAATAAATAAATACAAATAAATAAATAAAAAAAAAGAGCTCAGAAGTAAATCTTCATACTTAGCTTCAGTTGATTTTGGACCTGCGTACCAAAACAATTCAGAGGCAAGAATCACCTTTTGACAAATGGGACAACTTGGCAGTCACTGGCAAAATAATGAAGGTGGGACCTACCTCATATCAGAAAAAAATTTAATTCAAAATGGATCAAATGCTTAAATGAAAAAGCTACAACCATTCAATTCTGAGACAAAAAGTCTAGGCACAAATGTTCATGACCTTAGATCAGACAATTTTTTCTTAGATATGACACCAAAAGCACAAGTCATAAGAAACTGAACTGTATAATAATTAAAAACATTTGTGCTTCAAAGGACACTATTGTAAGAGTGAATGACAACAGACAGAACTGGAGAAGATATTCGTACATCACATATCTGACCTTATATATGGCATCTATATATAGCCATATATATGAACTCTAACAACTCAATATAAAAGACACAATCTCATTAAAAAGTAGACTAAAGAGTTGGGGTTAGGCACTTGCCTTGCATGCTAACAATCTCAGTTTGAATCTCCTGGCACTACCTATGTTTCCCCTGAGCTCAGCCAGGGCTCAGCCCTGAGCACAGAACCCAGGACAGTCCCTGCACACTACAGAGAGATGGCTTAAGCCCCGCTGCCCACAGTAAACCCAAAAGTACACAAAGGATCTGAATGAAAGAAAAGGTGTACAGATGGCCAATAAGGACATACAAAGATGAAACCACTTCTTGCTAGGGAAGTGTTGCAATCAAGCCCGTCACCTATCAGAAAGACCAAGACTTAATAACAGCATCGGAAGTTAACAAGGCTGCAGAGAGCCCATATCACTTAGACATTGCTGATAGGAATAAAACATGGTATCTAACAGAAACTGAATGTGCAACTACCGCCCAACCCATTTTAGAGCAATGAAAGTAGGGTCAGGCAAACACCTGCACGAGTGTTTATGGCCGCTTTATCTGGAATAACCTCACCTGAGCATCATCACCTGGGTATACTTCAAAAGGTGAATTTTTAAACCAACCATGGTCCATCCAGATCCCAGGGTTCTACCTGGTCATTTAGAAGAACAAACTTTTGATCCACCTAACAACTTGGATAAATTGCCAAAGGATCGTACTGAGTTTTAGAAGATAAAGTCAACCCCTCCATACTCCATGCTATAAAATTCCACTGAAATGATATTTGTACAATGATTAAATAGAACAATGGAGAGAAGATGAATGTGCCAGGGGTTCAGGAGGGGAAGGGAGTGGGGCAAATGAGGAACCTAACTGGAGGGGGGCCATCTTCTCTGTCCTCACTAGTGATGGACACACAAATCTAGGCACATGATGAGATTGTGTAGACCACCACACACACACACACACACACACACACACACACACACCAGTGAGTATAGGCAAGGTGGAGAAGTCTGTCCAATTCAGTGGGCAGTATCAACCTTAGTTCCTGGACTGGCCCATCATACTCTGGGTTTGTAAGATATTATTATTATTAAAGGAAACTGGGCAAAAAGTACACAGGATCTCTCTGTATTATTTTATACAACTGCCTGGGAACTTACAATGATCTCAAAATAAAAGGTGTTTTTTTCTTTTTCAAGTGCTTTGGGTCAGGAAGGGAACCCTGGGAGCCAGCCACGGCTGTTCTCTCAAGTTCCTGTAGGACCTGGGCGGTCACTTCCATCTGCTTCCGCTTCACTTTTGTTTGCTTATCTGGATGTTTCAGGTTTAAAGGTCCTGAAGGCGTCCTTAGCAAGAGCAGGCCAGAGTCAAAGTGGAGCGTTGGTGTGGCCCTGGGCCCAGGTGAGAGGCGTTCCCAGGGTTCAAAAACTGGGGTCGCCAGGGGCATGGCCTGGGCCTGAGCTGGGGCAGCAGGGCAGTGGGGGTCGGGGGGACTCCTGAGTACAGGGGGGAAGTCAGAGAGACCCACAGGCCTCCTGTGGATTCCACGTGTGCTGACCCCCGGAGCGGGCGAGGGCCTGTGGGAAGGGTCAAGCCACCCTAGTACCTCACGGAGGCTGCACCGTGGTCAGCTGCCTGAATCAGTCCAGTCCAGCCTGGTGACTAGAAACCAGGTCAGGCATTTCTCAGAGAGGGACTGATTCAGGGAATCAGCCACACATAGCTCAAAGACCTAGTATGAGGTTTTTTTTTTTTTTTTGGTTTTGGTTTTTTAGTTTTGAAAGAAGGGCACTTGGGCTGGAGAGATAGTGCAGGGGTAGGACACTTGCCTTGCAGACAGTGGACTCCAGTTCTGAGCCTGGCATCACATATGGTTCCCACCTGAGTACAGAGCCAGGAGTAAGCCCTGAGGACAGCTGTGCATGAACCGAAAACAGTAAGGGGCAGGGGGTTGCACTGCTTTGGGGAGCTCACTAAAGGCCCATGGGCCCACAGCACTGCCACAAGAGCCCCCAGAAAAAAGGGGGAAGCAATGGTTTCTCCCCTCCACCCACCTTATAGAGCTCACCCTCCACCCCCCTTACAGTACCCTTCCTGGGAGCAGAGCTAAGAAAGGTAGGCCGCTGTGAACCAAACTTGACCCCCCCCCACACACACACACACACAAACACACATTCTATCTGCACAGGTCCACAAAGCACGCCCTGCTCTCAGTACTCTCCTGGAGCCTTTTCCTATTGCCACAGTCTTCTATTTGGGTCCACAAATGACTGGTTTTCTCAAAAGTCAAGCACGTTAAGAAACAATACATCCACTTAAATACTTCAGAAAATGTTTAAATGTGGAAAGTGAAGAAAAGAATCGCTCGGAACATTCCTAGCCCGGGACGGTCAATAGTAATATTTTAGTGGGGATCATCTGCTTCCTGTGCATTGGGACTGTATCAGCCTGACCATGGGTCCCCAGCATCTCCATGGAGAGAGAAGGGGCCAAGAATCTCCGTAATGGGAAGCCCCCCGTGCCTGACACACATACACAGAAGACCTACTAAAGGGGTGTTCTGTGGCAATGGGCAGTCTGTCACCTTGGCCTGTGGCAGGAAGGCAGGGAGGAGGGCAGGGACGAGCATCTGAGAACTGAGCTGGGGATGTGGGGAGGCAAGGACACTCACTGCACAGTGCCTGGAGAGGAGGTGGAGCAGAGGAATGGGGTGGGGCTTGGGGGTAGGTAGGGGTTATTCTCCAAGGACCTGGAGACCTACAGAGGCAGAGTGGCCTCTTCCAGGGGAACCAGGACCAAGTGGCAGCCAGAAGCCCAGAGCTGAGATCAGCCAACTGAGGAGGAGCCATGCCAGGAGCGCCAGGGAGAGTGTCCAGCCCGGGGCTTTAGGAAAGGGCCCCTCCCCAGCGCCCCAGCAGAAGTCACATCAGGGAAGGAGACCCCAGTGGCCAGAGGTCTAATGGCCCCTGGACTGGGCAGAAAGACCGGTCAAATGAAAGGTCAAGTGAAAAGAGAGAAAAGCACCTCCTTGCACCTTGTTGCCTCTTCTGCAGGTTTCCAAACCAGCTCCTAGCAGGGCTGGGGGTGGGGGTTGGTGCCCCATTTTTTGGGGGGTCAGACTCCCCAGAAAATGATGTACAGGGGTTACTCCTGGCTCTGCACTCAGGAATCACTCCTGGCGGTGCTCGGGGGACCATATGGAATGCTGGGAATCGAACCCGGGTCGGCCACGTGCAAGGCAAACGCCCTACCCACTGTGCTATCACTCTAGCCCCGGTGCCCCATTTTGAATTGACTGAAAGGTGGCAGCCTTAATAGCACAATGGGCTTGTACAGAAATCTGACCAAGAAACAGATTAGCACCTGGAGGGAGAGGCGGGAGGGCAGTTTTATTTACGCATGTGGGCTCAACCTGGCTATTGCCAAAATGAACCAAGACTCGAATACCACTAACAAAAAGCTTTTAGAGGCTAGCTATAGCCCACATCCCTTCCAGGAAAACATTTTTCATGCAGTATGCACAGGGACTGCTAACACAGCTGCTCACATGCACAAGATCCATAGAGACATTTCCTGCTTTCCTGATCCCATTACTGTTCAAGCATCTTGCTCAGACTTGCTGCCTTGATCCGTTCTTGCCTGTTGTACGTTTGTGATTCATGACCCATTTGTCTTTACTCAGCTCCTAGAATGGCTCACTCAGATGTCCTGATACATATGTATGTACATATGTACAGATGTCCTGTACATATACATATACTGTGTGTATATTTGATTTATTTTACCTTTAAAAATATATCAGTAAATAAGTGGATCGATATATAGATGTTTAAAGATCTGATCCAGTCTGAAACTAAATGGCAGCTCTGAATCGAATCCATAAGCACCTTCATTGCAAAACCACTGCTCAAGATCTGAAAGCCAGTTGTGGCAATGAGGCCCTCCCAAGCAGGCATGCACTCAGAGGGCAGCATCTGTGAGAGGGCACAGGCCTTGCACATGTGAACCTCTGAGTTCAAGTACCAGCTCCACCTGGTCCCCAGCACCACTGGGTGTTATCCCTATTTTAAAAAAAGGAGGGGGCAACACTGAAAAGGAGAGAGAGAGAACAAAAGGGAATGCCCCACCACAGAGGTGGGGTGGGGTGGGTGGGGGTTAAGGTGGAGGTGGTGGGAGGGATTCTGGAATCATTGGTGATGGCGAATGGGCATTGGTGGAGGGATGGATACTTGATCATTGTGTGACTAGAATGCAAACACGAAAGTTTATAACTCTGTAATTGTACCTCACCGTGATTCACTAATAAAAAAATTTTTTAAAAAAGGTGGGGGAAGCGATAAAATTCATGCTATATTTCAGAGACTTATCATGGACAAAATCAAGCATGCAAAATAGCTCAAGAATTGGTATTAATGGCAGGTTTGAATGAAATGTTTTACCTACAGTAGGTTAAATTTTAGTTATTTAAAATGAATTCTTCCTCTTCTGTTTTCGTTTGGACTGGAATGTTCGAACTTACACCCTCAGCCATTGTGGCTCTTGCTCCTTTCCGTGGAGCAGCGCTGTCCATGAGAGGTCCAGTGTGGGGATCTGAAGGGATGAGGGAATAGGAAGGAGGTTTCTGGTTTCTCACCATCCCAGCCCTGCCATGGACGGGATGCTCACAGAGGACTCTGCGAGGCCCTGGAAAAGCTGCTGAATTTGGACTTTGGTCTTTGTGGTCACTTTTTGGGGCTAGTTCTTAGCCTAGGTCCAGTCATTCTTAGTTGATGCAGACTGGATCAGTGTTGAGTTCTGTCTCCCTTGCCCTCCCACCTGACCACACTCAACTCTCTGTAGCTGGGCTGGCCTGGCAGGCCCGCCACACTTCTTCATGCCCCACTTGTCAACAAATGACCCCTCTGTGGTAGACTCTGAAAGAGGCAGGAATGGTGGGGGAGGTTTTACTTACCTGGCATGTGCAGTGACCTGAAGTGGTGACCTCCTGTTTACACATGATCTCCTGCGTGCACATGGCCTCCTGCGTGTACATGATCTCCTGCATGCACATGGCCTCCTGTGTGCACATGACCTCCTGTGTACATGATCTCCTGTGTGCACATGACCTCCTGTGTACATGATGGCCTCCTATGTGCACATGGCCTCCTGTGTGTCCATGTCAGCCTGTGGGTACATGGTCTCCTGTGCGCACATGACTTTCTATGTGTCCAAGAACTTTTTTGTGTACATGACTTTCTGTGGGCATGTGGCTTCCTGTGTGTCCATGGCTGCCCATGTGTCCATGGAAGCCTGTGTGTGCACAGTCACCTGCATGCCCAGCCCCAACTCTCAGGACTATGAAAGCAACAAGCCTGCATGTGGCTTTGCAGTAGGGGACAGAGAGCAGGATGGGTCATTTGGATCTTCTTGAAGATCCACAGCATGATCTGCAATGCTGCAGCTTTGTCTCCTCTCCTGGATGGGAATGTGTCCTAGATTCTATTGCCAGGGGCAGACCCTGAGGAAGCTCAGTGACTGAAGTGCAACTCTTGCAAGCATGAAGTCCTGGTCTGATGACACAGGTGAAATCCTGGCAACTCTGCTGTCTGTGCCCATAGTCACCACGAATGATTTCCAGCCATGCTCCATCCAGACACAGTGCAAACACTCAAACTGCAGGATATGAACCCATGAGCACCACAACTAGAAAGATATGAGAGCACCATGGGAAGGAGTGGGATTCTGACAAGCATATGTGAGCAGTGGAGCAGCCCCTAGCAGAGTCTACAATCAAAGGTGTGGAAGCACCACAAACACATGTGTGAGCCCCAGGCACTACAACGACATGTATGTGAGCACCAAATATGTAACCATGTGTGCGTGTGAGCCCCAATTGCCACATCTATTTGTATATGAGCCCCAACTGCAACTACATGTATGTGAACTCCAGTGACCACAGCCACATGTGTATGAGCCCCAGTGACCACAACCACATGTGTGTGAGCCCCAATCACTGCAATCACGTATGTGTGAACCCCGAACACTACAGTCACATGCATGAAAACCCTAATCATTGCAACCACATGTGTGAGTCCCAATCACAACAACCATGTCTCAGAGGGCTCAGTCACCATGATAACAGCACCAGTGGGAAGGGGGGAATCATGCAGTGGACATTTGAATCATGGGAGCCCCATTGGGTATCCCAGGGGAGCTTAGGCTCCCTCATGAACACATGAGGAAAAGAGGCCCCTAGGAGTAGGGTCCTGGATTAAATCATCATCCCAGAGGGCTGCTGAAACTCTAAGCAATAAATCTTCATACCATAGGGTCTTCTGGTGTGCTTCTATGCCTAACAATAAGGTCATGGGCTGCCTCAACATCTGGTGAACCAGGCCACCTCCATCTCATCTGCTCTTGTGCCTGCAACCTCGAGGCCAGACCGCCTTCCCTATCAGGGGAAAGAGCACCTCCTGGCCATCCTTGAGCAGGAGGTTCAGTTCCAAAAGGACAGAAGGCAAAGAAAACACCCTTCCTTACTGTAGGAGACCCCCAGACTGAGTCATTAGCTCCATAAAGAAGGGACTTAGTTCTCTCCAGCACCAATAGCCCAGAACCACACATACTCAGGACAAGGCAGTTCCAGTACATCCTAGTGCCATCAATGTACAAATGAAGGAAACCAATGAATTCTCTTTACTGGCCAGGGTTGTAGTACTTGCCCTTGCCAGAACTAATGACTAACAACAAACTGCTGGAACAGCTGTCCAATCATTGACCAAGACCAGAGCACCCCATGTGCTCTATGCAAGTAAGAAAGCCCTGGATGATACTGTATGACTGAAATCAGTCATGAACAGTTTTATAATGGTCTATCTCACAGTGATTCAATTAAAAAGTTTTAAAAAATAAAGTTCTGGATGTGCTGAGATATTGCCTGCTCACCCCACAGACGAGACCCCAGCTACCTACATTTGAAGTGGGATTTGTGGGGGAGAGGGTTGGGTTGGGGGGGGACAGCTGTGCTCAGAGCTTAGTCCTGGCTCTGCCTTCAGGGACCAATCTTGGCTCAGGGTGCTGAAGATCAGATCTAGGTTGGCTGCATGTAAGGCATTTACCTAACAGCTGTACAATTTCTCTGGACCCAGCAGTAAGATATTTTTATGCAAAAAAGAAATAATGATACTGTCTGGTTCTTGTTCAAAGCTGGTGGGCTGTCCTTAAGCAGCTGAGGGTTGGACCCCAAAGGTTTCCCTTCCGGGGATGCCATCCAGCACTCCCTGTCTGACTTATAATCAAGATCTGGGACAAAGGAGGTCCTCCAAAGTGTCGTTCTTGTGGCCCAAGAAAATTTTCAAAGCAGCTACCCATAGGGAGCCCCCGAAACCTGGCTAGCCCCACTCCACTGACCCTACACCAGCTGCCCTGTCCAGCTGAGGGCCCGCCTGGATGCCTGCCCTTGTTTGGAGCTAGCCTAAGAGTCTGCCTTTCATCTGTGTGAGGCTTTGTGCTGCGAGCACCATCAAAGGAACCTTCACATCTCAGGGAACAATGGGTGCTGGGAGCCGAGGTTTGGCCGTGACCCCACTTGGACAGCAAGAGGGGACAGTGCTTGCCGGGCTAACTGGTCCCAGATCACAGCATGGGAGGGGCTCAGGACATGAGCGTGGCCATTTGACGTGCTGCCAGCCTGGTCAGCTCTGCTTGGCTCTTCTCCTTATGAACATGCCTTTATGGGTTACTCCCCAGGAGCAGGGCTGGCACAGAGCACAGAGGCTGTGGGTGGGGAGTGGGCCAGGGGGCGGGACTTAGGACAATAGGATGATGGGTGACCTGAGTGGCATTTCTGGGAGAGTTGGAGTTGGGCAGAGGCCCTCCTGGGACTCCTCACTTATTCTGTCATGGTTATGACTCTCTGAGCTGGCACCCCAGCTGGCTGCATCTTTCAGGGAAACCCAGGAACACAGCTGGTATGGTCCAAAAAAAAAAAAAACAACCAAACAAACAAATGATGCTTTCTATGCGTTTAGGAAAGAAAATATAAGGAAAAAATGGCATGCCTTGCTTTATTACCTTGACTAAATTTCCCATTCCTATGATGCCCAAAAATATCACTCATAAATGGGATCATACAGGGCACCAGTTAGAATCGCCAATATGACCCCATTAAGGGTAAAACAAGGCCTTCAAGGATGACAAGTTCTAAGTACTGGAGCTAGGGATCACTCCTGGCACCACCCATGGAACCATATATGATGCTGGGGATCGAATGAGGGACAACCACATGCAAGGCAAGCACCTTAACCCTTATCTCTCAGGCCCCTCAAAGAACTTCTTTTAATAGAAAATGACAAATTCCCCCAAAGTGAGTGTCCATATTCTCACAGGTCCTTTAATTTCTCATAATTCAAGCTCTCTGATTCCTGCCTCACACCAGCATTGATAAAACTTTCATTCTCTTTCTACTAAAGGGAATCTTTCTGACCTCCTTATAATGAAGAGTCATTATCTATGAGGCTCTTGAATGTCACTTCTCCCTTTCCACATGGGGTGTCAGCCCTGCCCATCTTATAAAACTTGGCGGCCAGTTCAGAACATATAATCTCCTGGAACCCATTAGCTATACACCATCTGCAGGGGCTCATTGAAGATAAAATTGACACCACACATACCCCTTCTGGATATTCATGTTATTAGAAGTGACTCATCAATACAGGCTCTTCCTCTGATCATTTCCAAGGAGTTACACTTAGCTCCTCAGGGCAATTTCCACAGACAGTGGCCTGCCCAAAAGATTTTTAAAAACCTCCTTTTAGGAAAAAATACAATTACCATACTTTATAATGATGGAAAAACAGACAATATGTTCAAAGTACCAATGTGCCCCAGAGACAGTCAACAGAAGACTATGAAAACATGTCATGTGCAAGTGAGCACCATTCTGCTCACAGTCGGTCCTATGGCAGAAGAGGTGCACTGACTTGGGAACAGAGCAGAATTTTATTTATTATTAAAATCAAACTGATATTCATCCAAATGGGAGTATTAGAAATGTAGTGTTTAAATGTAACCCCTCCATTGCAGTAACAAAAGAAAATAGATCTAGAATAGACACGAAGAAAAATTAAAGAGTAATTTAAAGGTTTTGCTACCAAAAGAAAAAATCAAAGACAGGAAAAAAAACTATAATGTATAAAATGGAGGGAACAAATGGTACAACGACAGAAATAAGTCCCTCCTTCCTTGTCAATAATTGCTTTAAATGTAAGTGGATTGGGGCTGAATCCATAGCACAGCAGGTAGGCCATTTGCCTTGCATGCGGCAGACCCAGGTTTGATTCCCAGCATTTCATTTGGTCCCCTGAGCACCGCCAGGAGTAATTCCTGAGTGCATGGTGCAGGAGTAACCCCTGTTTAAAATATTTATTAAAAATAAATACAAATAAATAAATAAATAAATGTAGGTGGATTAAACTCCCAAACAAAACAGAATAAAGTCACATAAGTCAAATATATAATGGATGAGAAGCTCAGTTGAGATTCACAGAACAAACACTTTGAAAATGAAGGAATGGAAAAAGATATTGTGTTCCATGTAAACAGTAACTGAAGGAGAGCAGAGACCGGCTCTGTGAAAGGAACCAAGTAGACTTTAAGCCCAAACCAATGCTCTGCACACAATAGATAGAAAAACCAGAGAGGAGATAAGTGAGAAAAAAAAGGACTTCCATAACACAATAAGGTGCATCTAACAGACACGTAGAGTATCCTGGATGTTCGAGATGTTATGTGACAGAAACATACAACGAAATATTACCTAAGCCTTAAAAAGAAAAGAAATTGACACAAGCCAAAACTAGGATAAAGGTGAAGGACATTATGGCATGTGAGATAAACTAGTCACAAAAGGACAAATTCCTCATGATTCCTCTTCTACTAAGCACGAAGAATCAG
>JAOXYA010108814.1:0-10702 GCA_028565675.1 Sorex palustris | reverse complement strand
CTGGCTCTACAGTGAGGAATTACTCCTGGCCATGCTCCAGGGACCATATGGGATGCTGGGGTTGGGGTGTGGGTGGGGGGCTGGGGCGGGGAGCAGGGACAGCAAGAGAAAGAGGAGGGAGAGAGACCAGTAAGGCAGTGTGTTACCCATTATTTATCTATGCTTTTCTCTGGGCCATAGAATTTTAGCTTTCTGACTTTTCCTTTTCTGTATTTCCTCCTCCCCCAGCCCCAATTCTCTGTAATAACTAGAACATTCCTTTTTATGACCTTTAAGCTGATGTCTTCTTTGGAAGTTATGTGATATTGTATCTTTCCTTAATGATGCAAGAGAGATAGCCCAGTGGGTCAGGTGCTTGCCTTGTGTGCAGCCAACCCCAGCTGGATCCCTAGCACCACATGAGGGCCCCCCACCCCCGAGCTCCACCAGGATTACTCCTGAGCACAAAGCCAGAAATAGCCCCTGAGAACCACTGGGTCTGGTCCCGAAACAAGAACAAAGAAGAATGTCAGTGACCTGGGGCTGGAGAGATTAGCCCAAGGGCTGAGTGCATGAGTGCAGGCTTTGCTTGAAGGAAGGCTGATTCGATCCCCAACCCGCCAGTGTCACTGCACAGCACTGTCCTCTGGTTGGTCATTGATTTGCTCGAGCGGGCCCAGTAATGTCTCCATTGTGACACTTGTTGTTACTGTGTTTGGCATATTGAATAAGTCACGGGGAGCTTGCCAGGCTTTGCCGTGCAGGCGAGATATTCTCGGTAGCTTGCTGGACTCTCTGAGAGGGGTGGAGGAATCGAACCCTGCTTGGCGGGGGCTGGCTGTGCGCAAGGCAAACACCCTACCACTGTGCTATCACTCCAGCCTGCCAGCATCAACCCTAATCATATAGCCAGGAGTAGCTCCTGAGCACTACCGGGAGTCTGTCTCCCTTACGCCCCCAAAATATTCAGTCACCTCTCACTGCCTATAGGACACAGCCTGGAGCTGAGGCAGGCCAGCGAGCCCTATACAACTGGCCTTACTTTATCCCTGGTGCTGGCTCCCACCACCTCACATACCGCAGGCTTTAGCCTCTCTAGGTGTCTTTCTTTTCCCCAAATTCTGCTTCCTGCTATTGCCTGCCCTCTTTCTGGAGAATGAAGGATTCAGAGATGGAGTCAGTGCTCATACATGGGGATCAGTGCTCATGTGAATCAGTGTTCCCACATGTGGATCAGTGCTCAGTCACACTCTACCTCTGATCCTCCTCTGGCCCATCATCTTCTGGTTTTATTATTGCCCTTCTTCCATGGAACTCTCATCCTTTCTGATATGAACATAATGTGGTCAGTCCACCACACAGGGAGATGCAATTCCAGTCTTAGCTTTCTCCCAGGGCATTCATCTGGGCCCAAAAGTCTGAGCAAACAGTGTGCCCCCTGCCCAGGGCACACCAAGTCTGGGAACTGTATAGAAGTCCTGCAGGTATCCCCGGGTATCTGTAGAATCCTTGGGTATTGGGAATTTTATGGGGGTAAGTGGAGGTGCAGAAGGGGGAGGAGAGAGAAAAGGAAGGAATTGTGAGGATGTTCCAAGCCAAAATACAAAACTTACTAAGAGGAATTTTTTAGGGGAAATATTTTCTTTTTTTGCAGAAAGACAGCATGATAAAAGACACAGTAGAAGATGACAGCAGTATACAAGATGGATAGTGTTAAGAGCACAGAACCTTGGTTAAGAAGCGTTTGGATGAGATCAGGCACGTTGAAGGTGGTATGGCCAGAGATGGTTAAGAAGCAGTTGGGAGGGAGGGTGAAAGGTGGGAGGATGAGCACATACAGAACACATGTTTTTCACATGGGAGCTCCTGGGCTTGATCCCCAATGCTATGTGACTTTCTGACCACCTCTGGACAAGACCCCCAAGGAAAAAAATACAAGGAAAATTTAAAGGAAAAAAGAAAAGCAATAGCTACTATATTCTTGGGTGCCAGGTATTGTACTAATATAATTTTGTTCAATCCTCGCATCATTTTGTTCAGCCCTCACTGACTGAAGTGAGGGGTTTACTAGACTGTCTTTACTAAATTGTCTAGTGAAGAATTATTCTATCCTCTCCTCAGATGAACAAATGGAGGCAAGATAGTTTTATTTACTTATCAGAGGGTTGAAAAGCTAGTAAACTAGAAAACTGGTATTGCTGGGATTCTGGCCCTGGTTAGTCAGTGTTATGGCTTTGGTGGACATTGGACCCACTCAGAGAATCCTTGTTCTGGAATATTCCCCAACTACAGAGAACATCATCCCACGGAAGCGCAGGATCACCTCTCTGAGCTGCAAGGACGCTCAGTCGCTGAGTCACCGCCAGCTTCCCTCTGTTTCTCCTTGGAATCAGCAGCGGGCGGGTGACCACACGAGGTGGGCTGACCCCATAATAGAAGACTTAACACATTCGCTTTCCAGCCCACACACTGGCGCCTCCTCCTCGCAGCTAACCTCAGCACCACCCCCAGCAATCTGGATCATCCTGGTGCCATTTGAGAACATTCTTAGCTGTTCACAGTCTCTGGTGTTCACATGAAGCCAGAGTTAACACTGCAGCATTTCCATCAGCTGGTGACAAATCAGGCCTCTGGGGCCCAGAAGGAGCCAGTATGAGTTCAAAGGACCAGGAGTCTGCAGGCTTATTTGCAGGATATATAAAAAGCATACTATGAGACTGATACCCAGGGACAGTAGAAATGAGGGCCAGGAGGACTGGCCCATCGTTGGAAGCTTATCACAAGAGGTGGTGATAGTTGGGGGCGGAGGGTGGGGTGGGCAATTAGGACAGAATAGCGACCACTATGACAATGACAGTTGGAAATGACCACTCTGGATAAGAACTGAATGCTTAAAGGAGATAAAGGGATATACATGATGACCTTTCAGTACTTGTGTTGCAAACCATAATGCCCAACAGAGAGTGGGGGGAGAGAGAGCGGAGGTTGGGACAAGTGCCTCCCGCAGAGGCAAGCTGGGTGGGGTGGCAGGAAGGAAATCAGACATTGGTGGTGGGAGATGTACAACACTGAAGGGACAGGTGTGGGAACATTGTATAACTGAAACCCAATCATGAAAGACTTTGTAACTGTGTATCTCAAGGTGATTCAATAAAAATAAATACATAGATGAATTTTTTAAAAATTTTAATGAATTTTTAAAAAGAAGTCTGCAGGGAAGAAGGAGGGAAAAAAAAAAACAAAAGCAAATTGTGGAGAAGGTCAGGAGTATCCCAAGTACTGTGCAGATAAAAGGAAACGCAAAGACCACCTCAGTGGTTCAAAGCAGGAGCAGTGTCTGATGGGTCAGCAGCATAGGGGAGTGGGGGATGGGGATGGTGCTAAGAAGGTGTTGGATTCTGGGGACATGTGTTGGCTGGAGCATATGGATTAAAACCCGGGACTTAGCATGAGCCCCAGGGGACATACTCTGCTGCAGCACTGCCTCTCAGAACCTACGCATCCTTGGGTTTCTGCTGGGGGTAGGGAGAACTGAGAAGGTGCAATGTGCCCTGGCAGCTACCATTGAGGCTCTGGTGGGTCTGAACCATTGTGAGGCCCTGTCTGTATAAACGTCAAAATGGTATACCTGGGATCCAGAAAGCTAGTACAGGGGTCAAGGAGCTTGCCTTGCTGTGGCCAACCTCAGTCTCATCCTCATATCACAGATGATCCTCTGAGCACCATGAGAAAGTCACTTCTGAGCAAAGAGCCAAGAATAGTCCTGGGCAGCACTGGGTGTATGTGAAAATCCCATCCCGCCCCACGATTCAATTCAAGAACAGTAGAAAAGTGGTTGCCAGTGCTGAGATGGGGAGGCTAAACTAGAGAGAGGCTAGTTAAAGTAGTGAAACTCTGAGCTATCGATGAGTTAGGTCTGAGGTACAACATGGTGATTCTAGCTGGTAACACCATATTCATTATTGAAAAGTTCCAAGAGTAGAACTTAATCAGGGAGTCTATTTACAAGACAGGTTACACATGTTGGGACTAGAGTAACAATACAGGAGGTAAGGCGCTTGTCTAGCTAGAGGGGGACTCTAGTTCAAACCCCTGGTCACAGATGGTTCCCCAAACACCACCAGGGCTCACTAATGAGCACAGAGCCAGGAATTTTCCCTGAGGAGCACCAAGTATGTCCCAACACCCCTGCCCCCCAAACACATGCCAAGTAAGTATATTACATATATCAAATCATCTTGTCAGTAATCTGTCAATTAGTCTCAATAGAACAAAAACTTACACAAAGTAAAAACATGCATTAAGAAATAAATTTGCCTATAAATGCATGAATGGACTTGGAGAATGTCATACTGATTGAAATAAATCAGAAAGAGAGGGACAGATATAGAATGACTGCATTCATTTGTGATATATATATATATATATACACACACACATATGACTAACATCAAAGATAAACCCCAAATTACATTTTTTGTTTTATATATACATATACATATATATGGGAAAACAAGGGCTAGGAGGGCTGGTCAATGATTGGAATCAACCACAAGTGTGTGGGGGGCAGAGGGTAGTAAGATAGAGAAGGGACCAGTATGACTATAATAGCTGGAAATGGTCATGCTGGACAAGAACTGAGTGTTAAAAGTAGATAAAGGGATAGTCCTGATAACCTTTCAGTATCTATAAGTATCCTTTGGGGCATGAACAGCTTTGTAAAGGTCTATCTCACAAGTTACTATGAGCTCTCTAGTAGAAAACATCTTGTCAGTGTGTAAACCCCTATGTTTGATTTATAACACACACACAAAACAAACAAACAAATACTATCCTCCCGTTGTTCATTGATTTGCTCGAGCGGGCCCAGTAATGTCTCCATTTTTTTTTTTTTGAGATTTGTTGTTACTGTGTTTGGCATATTGAGTACATCACGGGTAGCTTGCCAGGCTTTGCCATGGGGGCGAAATACTCTCGGTAGCTTGCCGGGCTCTCCAAGAGGGGCGGAGGAATTGAACCCTGTTCGGCCAGGCTGGCTGCGTGCAAGGCAAACGCCCTACCGCTGTGCTATCGCTCCAGTCGCTAATTAAATTAACAAATTGAAGAATAATCACTAAATTATTTCATTGACAGATAATGGAAAATTATTTGTTAAAATTGCAACAATTAGTCCCCAATTAGGGGAAATTATGAAACTATTTGAGAAGAAAGCTGTAAAAATCCTTAAAAACAAACAAACAAACACTCCAATAGTAAAATATTAAGACCAAATCAATTAAGTACAGAAACCATATAGAGAGACTGTCACAACCATGATAATGTAATATTTTTTAGAGATCTAACAAATACAATGAGTATAACAGGAAAAGAAGATCATAAAACTTTATATGCTCTATGAAACAAAAATGTTCATATGTATAGAAAACCTGAGTGAAAAACTTCTGGACACACACACAAAAAACTCAGTTTTCTCTCATATGCAATCTGTGACACAGAAATCAGATGCTGACAGAGAAAAGATAAGTGTATTAGATCATTATAAGAGTTTCAAATTTTTTTCAGAGCAAAGTAAACCATAGCAAAATTCACATAAAAACAATGGTTGGAAATTGATACTTGTGATAAAGATTATCAATAAAGAATTGACACCTAAAATTCAGAGAACTCTTCAAGATTTGTGAGAAAAATATAAACAACAATGGGTTGAAAGTCACACCTTGATGAGATAAGGAGTTAGACTATACCACAGTGAAGTTTCCTTTCCAAAATGATTGCTTCTAGCAAAAAATCTAGATGGACCACCACCATCTAGATGGACGCGTTTCTTTCAGCATTTCTCAAAAATTATCGTGGAAAGGGAAGTCTACAAAAACTTGTTTCAGACCCCTCCACTACTACCCAACATAGCATGCCTCAAATTATAGCCTTGTACCCTATTCCACCATGTCTTTGTATGGAAGAAAGAGGAACAATTAGGTCTTAGAACCAGTCATTTCTGACATCTATGTGGGGGACTAAAACCCTATGGGGCTGTGGAAGAGTCTCTTCCCTCTACCTTCATACTAAATAACAAAACACCTGGATTTGGGAGCCTTTGTCATCAAGGACAAAGCCCATTGGGCTATACTATTTGAATAGGCTCTAGGACCTGGGTCAGGACCCCCACTGACCCCTGTATAGGATGCTGAGTATGACACCTGCTCTTTTCGATGCATTTTAGTAGCCTAGTCACTTTGCCTGCACCTGGTCCACATCATCATTCCCTCTCAACCCTACACACCCCATTACCAGTTGCTCTCTATGTCTATGTCTTGACCGCGTGGACATTTTTCAGAGACTTGGAATTAAACAACAGTGAAATGATGAGTCTACCAGTATCTAAGCTGCATCTTGATCCCAGCCTGGTAGGGGTGACCTCCAAAACCCCTGTATCACCTCCTCTGCCTGGAAATTATGCAGTTCTTCATAGAAAGTGCACAAAACAGGAGTGGCAATTGGGTCGTGTATGGAAACAACCAGAAAGGGATTATCCAGGTGTGCTTGGGAGAGATCTCAGGAGCCTCCATGCCCCAAAAAGGATGTTAATATGACAAAGAGAGGTGGGAAATCTCTCAGGCAAGTTCAGACAGAGCAACTATGACACATCCCAGGAGTGAGTGGGCTGAGGTGAGCTGGGGACAGGAACAAGGAGACTTGGAAAGGCAGAGGAAGAGATGAGTCAGGCTAATCACTCAAAACCTGCTAGAAGGAAATTACTCTCGGTGCTTCAGATGAAATGTTGTTAGTTTCGAACCTTCTACTGAAGTGAAGACAATAAAGGCAACAGAAGAGGTGGACAGATTTTAGCTAAGAGCTGAATCGTAGGCAGAACAGCCTGGCCCTGAGTGAACCTATCCCATTATGGTCATACTTCAGGGACTAAAGGGCATATCACAAAAAGGAGAACAATAGAGAGTGAGAGTGAGTGAGCAAGAGAGAGAGAGAGAGAGAGAAGAAAAGCACCTGTCATAGAGACAGCAGGCAGGGGGTAGCGGATGAGGGGTTGGGAGGGAACCTGGGGACGTTGGTGCTGGGAAATGTACATTGGTGGAGGGTTGGGTGTTGGAATACTGTATGACTGAAATCCAATCGTGATCAACTTTGCAAGGGTCTATCTCACAGTGATTGAATAAAAACGTTAAGAAATGATAAAAGGGCATATCAGAAGACTGAGCACACAGGAGCCCAGTGAGTGGAAGCCACTTGGAGAGGCAGCCTGCATTCTGGAGAAGCTATAGAACTGAGCAACTCAGAAAGACAGGCCTGGGTCACTGAGGTTTTGGCTCTGTACACATACAGAGAAGTGTCTACACTCCAGAAACCAGTCTCAGGTATCTACAAGGGAAGAACCTCACCACACCAGACTTTTCTTTCCCTTTCACATGACCTTCCTATTGGGGAAAATGTATTTTAAGCTACAAGCAATGTGTCTTCTTCATCAGATGAGATGGTTCCTTTGACCTTGAGGAAATCCACAGAAAGAGAAAATTCCGTTCATAGAACCAAGAAAGGAGGGACTCACTCATACACAAGGGACGGTGTTGGATATTAACCCTAAGTGCTTTAGTCTTCATCAGTGAATTGCCTCTTTTCCTCCCCCCAGAGAAACTTACAGTGCTCTTGAAAGCATCCCTAATCACTTGAGTTTATCTTTAACCTTTACTTCGTGCTTTACCTCTTATTGTCACAGTTCCCCAAGTCAGTCTTGGTTACTTATAAGCCAAAACTTCTGTGATTCTGGACTTTGTATTTGAAGTGAATTACTTACTTTTCTATTTTCCCTATAGCTATCTCATATTTTACTATAGAGCAATATTCTTTGCTTAAACAGAAAGACTATTAACGCTGTGCTCCTAATATTTGGGAGTTGATTGACTCTGATATATATATCTACTCCTGGGCATCCATTATAATTACTTGACTCAGGCTTTGGTTGTCATAACTCCTAACAACCCTAAAAGGGGGTCTTACCACAGGACCAAGATGGGTCCCAGGCAAGTGGCAAAGCTACCCTGGCATCAAAATAGGACAGTCTAGAAAGCATAAGTATGGTATTGATGAAAGCTGTTATGACTTAAGAAACAGGACTCCCATGGAAAAGGACAAGCTAGACCAGCCTGAGGACTTAAGTCTGAGATTTACAGTAGAAATCTCGCTTGCCCAAGAAGCCCATAGAATTAAGTTTTGGAATCTATATATATTACTATGTTTAATTCAAATAACTGAAGTATTAATAAAAAGTAAACTTAGTTTTTAAATATGTACAACTGAAGGGAAAGAAAAAAAGCAATATAGATGTCCCTGGAAAGTAGAGTGTCTCCTCGAATTAATCTCTGCAAGAGAATTGCCTCTGCTGAAACACTTTACCTCTGCAAGCCATCAATCACACCTATGTGCAGCCCGAATCACTTCAGAACCCTTTTGTTGAACTATGCTTCAGCACATCATTACTAGCCTATGAAGAGTGTTCAGGATGCAGAGAACATTGCAATGGTGCATATGTGTCTCACATTGCTCTGAAAGCTTATTGAGAAAAAGAAGAGCAAAAGGCAAAACTGCAAGAGACCTTCGACGTGTCTCAAAGCCCTGACAGTGAGTTTGCTTGCTGTGAGATTTAGGAAGAACATGCTCCATTCATCTTCCTTTTCCAATATTCCCATATTTTCCTTATAAAATCTCAAAGTCAGGAAACTGAATCAATGTTTTATTTAGAGTAAACTCTTAATGCCTGGAGAAAGAATCACACCCGCCCCCCATACACACAGACACACACAGAGAACCATGGGAATTAATTGATTTTTTTTCTTGTTTGTCTTTTTTTTTAATTTTTTACTAGTGAATCACTGTGAGGTACAGTTACAGAATTACAAACTTTTGTGTTTGTGTTTCATTCATAAAATGTTCGAGCACCCATCCCTCCACCAGTGCCCATTCTCCACCACCGATAAAGGTGGTGTACCACCACCGGTATCTCTCCCTCCCACCCACCTCCACCCCATCTCCCCACCCCACCTCGCCTCTGTGGCAGGGCATTTCCTTTGGTTCTTTCTCTTTTTTGGGGGGGGGTGTGTTGTGGCTTGTAATAGAGGTATTGAGTGGCCATCGTGTTCGATCTATAGTCTACTTTCAGCACGCAGCTCCCATCCCAACCGGGTCCTCCAACCACACTTTACTTGGTGTTCCCTTCTCTATCTGAGCTGCCATTTCCCCCAGCATGTGAGACCAGCTTCCAAGCTGTGGAGCAATCCTGCTGGTACTTATCCCTACTATTTTTGGGTGCTAGTCTCCCATTCTGTTACTTTATCTTCCACAGATGAGTACAATCTTTCTATGTCTGTCTCTCTCTATTTTTGACTCATTTCACTTAGCATGATACTTTCTATGTTGATCCACTTATATGCAAAGTTCATGACTTCATCTTTTCTAACAGCTGCATAGTATTCCATTGTGGAGATGTACCAAAGTTTCTTTAACTAGACATCTGTTTTAGGGCACTCGGTTTTTTTTTCCAGATTCTGGCTCTTGTAAACAGTACTGCAATGAATATACAAGTGTAGATATCATTTCGACTATACTTTTTGCCTCTCCAGGATATATTCCCAGGACTGGTATTGCTGGGTCAAATGGGAGCTCAATTTCTAATTTTTTGAGAATCATCTATACTGTTTTCCAAAAGGACTGAGCCAGTCGGCAGGGAATGAATTGATTTCTGCTCTCAGACACTCACTATTGTGCAATCCTCCCTGCTTCTAGAATCAGTCATAAATTAGTTATTGAGCCATCCATGCACCCACCCATCCATGCATCCACCCATCCATGCATCCACCGATCCATGCATCCACCCATCTATGCATGCATGCATCCATGCATTCATCCATCCACCCACCCACCCACCCATCCATACATGCATCCATGCATTCATCCATCCACCCCCCCACCCACCCATACATACATACATCCATACATCCATCCACCAATCCACTCATCCATTCATCTGTTTATTTCTGAGACTGGTTCTCAGTATCTTAGCTATTTTGATCAGATAGGGGTTTTTTTTTGCGGGGGGATTTGCTTTTCACTCCACTTCATATCTCAGTACTTAATGTAATGGAAACTATTCAGAAATAATATCTTTTAGAAATTGTTTCAAAGCATTCGTCATTTTTTGGAAGAAGAGATACCCCAGCATTGCTTACCAGGGGCACTGCCTGTGATACTTGGCACAGGGGTAAGAGCCTGACAGCTCAGATCTGGCAACACTGAAGGCAGTACCACACCCAGTTATCTATCTTTAAAAGTTGAAGTCACGTTACATTGTAGCAGTATATGTTTCAGGTGTGCACTATTGAAAAATCAATCTGTATATATCCAAGTAAAGTTCACCTTTAATTACTTTATGACATATATTAACATTTTTCTTTTATGATTTTCAATGTTTCCACTCTTTCATTAGCTATTCAATCACCAATATATTTTTCTTCCTTGATATTTATTAATTTACTGTGTGTGTTTTTTTAATTTTTAAAAAAATTTTTAATGAATCACAGAGAGGTACAGTTACAGACTTACAAACTTTCGTGCTTATGTTTCAGTCATACAATGATACAGTACCCATCCCTCCACCAGTGCCCATTCTCCACCACCAATGTTCCCAGTATCCCTCCCCCCCCCCCCCCCCCCCCCC